>PVLC010001550.1:19581-139431 GCA_004027655.1 Graphiurus murinus | reverse complement strand
TTTCTTCCTCCTGTCCTTTCTAATCTGTTATCTGGAAATTCTGCCTCCAGGATCCCATGCACAGTAAGTTACTTATTTAATTTTTTGCAGTACTGGAGTGGAGCTCAGGGCCTCGTGCATGCTAGGCAAACACTCTACCACTGAGCCACACCCCCAGCCAGTAAGTTATTTAACATCACTCTGTGCGAGGCAAGCAAGAGGTGGGACTCTCGTGCAGCCCTTTGGACATCTATCTGGGGATCTTTAGGCCTCTGGAAGCTCCAGTTTGGGCACTGTAGTCCCACAGTTTGACCAGCTGGTAAGGATAAGCCACTTTGATAAGAAATCTTAGTCTTTGCTGCCAAGCATTCAAAACTCCTAACAGCTGGAGAATGCGCTTCGCCTTTCTACAGCCATATCGCCCATGTCCTCCTGATGCTGCACTTTTCTTCCCGGGTCCTCTGTCTCACGAAGTCAACAAATGAGGTCACAGACAACAGAAGGGCACATGTAAGTCTGAAAGTTTTATTTTGAGTCAAAATCAAGAGGAAGGCTTCCCCATGGGGCATGGGTGGGGAGACTGAAGGAGAGGGTGACCCTTGAGACCCCTGGTCTGAGGCTGCTATCCTCTTTCTGTCTCTCATGTCTCATCCCCTCCCCTCCTCTCCTTCTTGTGATGTGCATCTAGTCTTGTGTGTTCTCTTTCTTACTCCTTTTTTGTGAGTCATGAGCTGGTCAGGCTGCCCCTGAAGTTGTTGGTCTAATCTATAGCTTTGGAATCACGCCTGCATATTATTACATCTTCTGTGATCAGTTTTGGAAGCAGCACATGGCCATGTTGTTCAAGTCTCAGGAACCAAAACTCTCATCTACATTGCATAGCAGTCTGAGAAATAGCACTTAGCCATGTTGCTGAGGCCTGTCTGACTTTGCTGCTTGTATTCATTCTTATTAACCCTGCCTCTCCCTGAGTCCTCAATTCATTGCTGCCTAGCTGTTTGTAACTCCTCACTTCCATAAACCCTTTACAGACCCTCTGGGAAAATAACATTATCAGCCCAGCCCAACTTCACTGGGGAGACAAAATAATTAGAACCTCTCCTGAGGCCTCGTGCTTCAAAGATCTCAGTGTTGTTATAAAACAGAGCACAGTGTGTGAGCATTTGATATAGGACTTCAGTCACCACAGTGTCATGGGACTTGTCAAAGCTGGGTAGTCCTGAATTTTGTATTTTCCATGCTAATTGATAATATCCGATGTATCCAGAAAGGTCCTTCCTAAGTAGGGTGGACTGGAAGAGAATCCATTTGTGAGCTCTGGGTCCTCAACTGTCCATTAATTGATCTGTTAATTCTGCAAGGGTTTGTGCGGTGCCCAGGGGCAGTGTTTGTCTGCAGTCAGACTCCTTCGACCTTCCTGTCTCCTTAAAGGACATCACCATGTCCAGTAGCTTAGACCACAGCCATTCTGGATTCCTGTCTGGCCCTCATCTCCTCATCTAATCTGTGCACAAGTCAGGGTGCTTTTAACTCCCAAACACACCCCAATTGACCCATTTCCCCCCCTATACTACAGACCTAGTCCAAATCACTATTAAATCTCAATGCCCGGACCTCAAAACCCTTCACAGATTTTCTTGCCACATACAGTCAATTTTTCATGCAACTACAAAAGGGACTTTAAAACTAAATTAGGTCTCATTACCCCCAGTTTGGGACACTCTGGGGGCTTCCTGCTGTCGCCAGAGGGTGATTCTACCTCTTTGCAGGAACCACTGGCCCTGTGTGACCTGACCCCGTCTACCTCTGGAACCTGACCTCCCTCCACCTTTTGTTCTATGGATGCTGGAACCCCACTGGTTGTCTTTCTGTTCCTTAGTATTCCAGAATTGTTCCCATCGGGGCCTTTTCGCTTGCAGGGCCGTCTATCTGGACCCCTCCCCTTCCACAGTCTTGCCCTTTCTTGGTGCTCAAGTCTGTGGAGCAGGATCTTCTTGGAGTGGCCTTCCTCATCCACCCTTGCTAAAGCAGGCTTCCCCTTTCTCCAGGTCTTCTCCAGCACTCTCCCTATTTGACTTTCTAAAGTTTTTTTTGTTGTTGTTCTCTAAAATTTGGCTGTCTAAATTTTGTCCTCATCGTTTATTTGCCCTCCATAACAGCATGTCTATTCATCACTGTGCCTAGAACTAGGCTGGGCACTCACAGGTGCCTCCTAAATTCAATGTCTGGGGTCTGTTGTTGTTTTGGTTTTGGTTTCTGGTACTGGGGATGGAACCCAGGGCCTTGCATATGCTAAGCATGTACTCTACCACTGAGCAACACCCCTGCTCTATAACCGTGTATTCACTGCTGACCTGTCTATCTGAGCATGAAATACAAAAACGGATGTGGCATTGACCTTGCCCACTGGTGAGGCTGAGACTGGCGAAGGGATATAATTCAGAACAGAGTTTAAGGAAGATACACTGAAGCCAAGTCTGACCTCTGACCTCTGAGACATTACAAGGTCCCTGCATCACTGGAGGGTCCCCCAGTCATGCTCCAGTCTTCATGCTGAAGGACCCATCGCCTTGCCCTGTTGTCAGTGGGTTGCCCTTTCTTTCTCCTGCTCCTTGCAAATGGAGACTGGCTACCCACTGGACTGCTGTGTGGGCAACACGACCTGTCTAGGTGAGGCAAGGGCTTGCACCCAGGACACACTCTGCAGAGGCTAGCTGTTGTTGTCACAGCATCGGCTCCCATTCAGTCACCAGGCCCCGGGAGGCTGCGTGGATCTGAATGGTGAAGAGACACTCGGTTACTCTCTCTGGCTTCCTCACTCTCCTGTCCACTATGGGCCCGTGAACATTGCATGCTTCAATTTTAGCTACTCCTTTCCTCTCTTCTTTCTTAACACTTTCATCAGAAAGAAGAGACAGACAGACAGGGCAGTGTGTCCAGGATCCCAGGCAGCTGTGTTTTACGTCTACAGATGCTATTGTGATCTTACAAGTTTGGACAAGGACGTGTGCCAACAAAGAGCGTTCTCAGGTGTCATGCCTCCCCCTGGTGGTCATAGATTTGTTTCAGACTCACTGTCACCAAAAGAAAAAAAAAAAAAGACACAATTTACTGCATAAGGATGCTCATACTCTGCAGTCCCATGTAAATTCCACTCCTAGGAATTTACCCTAATGAAGAAAGCAAAGTGCCATATGGGTAACATGTCTACTGCATTATCTATAATTGAGAATCTTGGAAACAAACTAAATACCCAACAATAAGGGGTGCCAGTTATGTTATATCAACCCCTGAAATGTTAAGTAGGAAGACATGGAAGTTTTCTTTTTTTTTTTTTTTTTTTTTTTTTGCAGTACTGGAGATTGAACCCAGGGGCATTCTACTTCCAAGCTATACCCCAGCCCTATTTTTTATTCTTTATTTTGAAATAGGGTCTCACTAAGTTGCAAATGGCCTCACTAAGTATCTGAGGCTGGCCATGAACCTGTGATCCTCTCGTCTCAGCCTCCCAATTGCTGAGATTACAAGCATGTGCCACCACACCCAGCTGGCATGGAAATTTTTTTTTTTTTTTTTTTTTTTTTTTTTGCGGTACTGGGGATTGAACTCAGGGGCATTCTACCTCTGAACTATACCCCTAGTCTTATTTTTTATTCTTTATTTTTTATTCTTTATTTTCTCACTAAGTTGCGGAGTGCCTCACTAGGTAGCTGAGGCTGGCCTCGAACCTGTATCCTCTGGTCTCAGCCTCCCAAATGCTGGGATTACAAGCATCTGCCACCACACCCGGCTGAAATTTTCTAACAAATATTAAGAATTCACACCACTGCAATGCTCTGAAGGCATTATGCAATTGAAAATTCCATTTTCTCTCTGTAGTGAGATTATGGCAGTTATTTATTTATTTATTTATTTATTTATTTATTTATTTATTTATGGTACTGGGGCTTAAACCCAGAGGAATTCTACCTCTGGGCTACAACCTCAGCCCTATTTTATTTTTATTTTGAAACAGGGTCTTGCTAGGTTGATGAGAGTCTTACTACTTGCTGGGGTTGTCCTCGAACCTGCGATCCTCCCATCTCAGCCTCCCAAGTACTGAGATTACGCCGGTTTATTTATTTATTTATTATTTTGCATTGTAATTATACAAATCGTGAGGTTCAAAGTGATACAAACAAACTTGGTGTGTTCCCTCCAGAAACCACCCTGATCCCACCCCCTGCTCCCCACACACTTTAGTGAGATTGGCAGTGGTACTTTCATATATGGACAGAACATTATTTGAACTATTTCTTTTATCAGTTCTCCTTTTTCCTCTCCCCACCTCCCTCCCCCAATCCCCTTCTACTATTCTGCTGGTTTCTCTCCTCATTTATCTGAAGTCCCTTTTGTTTCTTGTTTTCTTCCTAACTTCTACATATGAGCAAAAACATATGACCCTTGACTTTCTGAGACTGGCTGATCTCACTTAGCATAATTTTCTCTAGTTCCATCCATTTTCCTGCAAATGACAGAATTTAGTTCTTCTTTGTGGCTGAATAAAATTCCATTGTGTTTGTATACCACATCTTTTATTCATCTGTTGACGGATACCTAGGTTGGTTCCATAATTTGGCTATTGTGAATTGTGCTGCTATAAACATGGACATGGGATGTGGGGGTATTACTATAGTATTCTGGCTTTAATTCTTTTGGAAAGAACTACCATATAATCCAGCTATGTATTTATTTTTACCATGCTGGGGATGGAACGCAGGGACTCACACATGATAGGTAAGTGCTCTACTACTAAGCTACACCTCTAGCCCTATGTGTCGTTTTGAAATTAGATTTTTTTCTTTAACAGGTATTTTGTCTTTTCACTGACTCCCCATATTCTGAAGAAACAATTAACCTTTCTAAATGTGGCATTGCTTTTCATCAATATATAATGATAGTAGTTATTAATAGTAACATATATGCTATGTATTCCTATGTGATATTTACCTTATATGGATATGTATATATTATATATAACCAATATATAATATATACTGTGTATATATAGTTGTTATATGTATATATTACATACACACTATCATTTCTTCATATTTTGATGTTTATTTTATAATTGTTATAGCTAAAGCAGTATAATATTATTCTGTGTGCCTTTATCATGAGCTATAAATCCAGATGGTTATCTTCTGTTGAAGTCTAATGCTACCTACCTTTGCTACCTCTTTGAACAACCAACAAATAGTTATAATTATTCAAGACATACTTGGGGCAGCAGTTTAAAGCAAATGCTCTTCCTCACTGAGTATTCTCCTCACTTAACTTACGAACTGTGGTTGCAACTAAGCAGGTCTTATGAATGATTTCAGCAGCAATCTCACTCTGCTGTGGAGTCAGGCATCACAAGTAGCTCGCTGGTTTACATTCATAAGAGGGGAGATTAATTTCTTTATATTATATGTGTCGGATGATGTTCCAAATGCAGCTTTAATAATATTTTAAGTATTTTTACATCTCATCTGTGTATGTGCATTGTTCATTACCAATGAAGATCAATTATTTAGACCCTAATTATGCTTTTGCTTTTTAAACTTCTGCATATGAATTAAGAGGGTTATATTCTCTTTGGCCAATCATTATCCTATTATTTGAAGAATTTATATTCTCAGCTTCCTGAGTTCTAGGGGTTTATTATGGTGGTGTTAGCCTCTTACTGTAATGTACCAAGTGTTTTCACAGGAATAGAAATAGAGAAATAATGAAAGTGAGACTCCAGATGTTGTCTAATGCTAAATCAGCCTGCATTAATCTCTCCCTGCAAAATGCCCACATAGATTCATTTTTTTTGAAGATTTCCCAGAGGCAAGATGAAATTTATTTCTTTGGGGACTCTGTTATTGGAGCCCTTTCCTTGAGCGCCCCAGCTGCTCTCATTATCCAATGCCTTCTGCAGGCCTGGGGCTTCAATGCAGGGTCCCAGGAAGACTGTAACATCACCTCTCTGGTCATGTGTAATAGCAAGTGGGGATTTGGGGATTGGAACTCTATGTACAATAAGTGGTTATTTTGCTACTTTATGGACAGCAAAACTGAGACCTACACAGTTTAAGGCAACAGTGCAATTCAGGGACAGCCTGGGATGGAAACCAGTCATCTCAGAGCTCCCAAATAGTGTCAGGTCCTTGATCACCCTGCCATTACCATGAATAAAACTACAGGCAAAATGGAGGAGTCTGTCCACTGGACACCACAGCTTTTCAAAACCCAGTGTTTTCCGTGTTTTTGTTTTTTTGTGGTACTGAGGATTGAACCCAAGGGCATTCTACCTCTGAGCTACACTCCTACCCCTATTTTTTTAAATTTGGAAACAGGATCTCACTAGGTTGATAAGAGTCTCACTACTTGCTGAGGCTGTCCTCAAACCTTTGATCTTCCTGTCTTAGCCACCCGAGTACTGGGATTACAAGTGTGTACCACCATGCCCAGCTATTCTCCGTGTTATGATGGTAATTTTTTAGATCTTTTTACTCATAAAGCAGGCAAACAAATAATAGGTATGTCATTAAATACATGCATGCTGTTACAAGTGGTCAATGTGCAGTGTATACTGTAGCTTAACACACAGCCTGTCAGGGGAGTGATAAAAATATAGATATATTTTTATTACAAATAGAAGCACGCAATCAGATTGTTTCCATATCGTGCCCTTTTTAATTTAACAATGTGTTATAGATATCTTTCTATGACATTTCAAAAAGATATACCTTATTTTTTACTGGTTACCTGAATCCCACTGTACATAGGATCTATCTTATATATCTTTTGGATTTATCATCTTTTAACTAGCCCCCTAGCTCTTTCATAAGGCAAATCATGCCGTAATGGTCATTCTTAACCACATTTTTTTGTGCACTTATGAAACTGTCATGTTAAAAGGTATGGATCAGCCCACAGTGTTGACACATGCCTGTAATCCCAGTACTTGAGAGGCTGACAGGAGGATCACAGGTTTGAGACCAGCCTCAATAACTTAGTGAGGGCCTCAGCAACTTAGTGAGACTCCGTTAAAAAAAAAAAAAAAATGGGTCTAGGGGTGTAGCTTGAAGTGGAATGACCCTGAGTTCAATCTCCAGTACCACAAAAAAAATGGCATGTATCATTTGATTTTTTTCACTGATGTAACTGATTTATTTTTATTCATTTCTTTACCTTTTCATCTAATTTATTCCATCTACATAATCAGTATAGTAACTTACTGCCTCAATTTTCTAGGGTCATAGATACTGATATTGACATATGATAAATAATTTTCTCATGCAAAAGAGTACTTTCCAAAGAAAATAAATTACTGGGATTTTTTATTATTTCCATTTAAGTTGTACATCCCCAAAGTATTTCTAGCTAAGAAACAATAAGAATTATGCTTTAGTCCTACATATATCCGTGTGTGTGTGTGTATAAAACATTGTGATAGTTAGGTTTTCCCTTCTGTTTTATTTTACCACCATATATCATCACCATTATTATATAGTTTTAAAATCAGAATATGAATTTCTCTTCTCTAAAAACATCTCAGCTTACCCTCTGAAATATCTTCCCTCTTCTGCTTTTTTTTCCTTCCTTCCTTCCTTCCTTCCTTCCTTCCTTCCTTCCTTCCTTCCTTCTGTCCGTCCGTCCTTCCTTCCTTCCTTCCTTCCTTCCCTCCTTCCTTCCTCTTGGTGTGGTGCTGGGAATGGAACCCAGGCCTCCCTCATGCTAGGCAAGTGCTGTACCACTGAGCTACACCCCCAGCCCTTTTTATTTTATTTTGAAACAGGGTCCCACTAAGTTGCCTGGGCTGGCCTCGAATTTGTGAACCTTCTTTCTCAGCTTCCTGAATAGCTGGAATGACAAGCATGTACCACTGTGCCCAGTATTTTTGTTTTGTTTTGTTTTTTAACTTTTATTGAGATATAGTTCTCTCATACCATACAGTTCACTGACTTAAAGTAGACAATTCCGTGGTTTTCAGTATATTCTTAAGTTGTGTGACTATTGCTACCATCTGTTTTAGAACATTTTCATCACCCTGGAAAGAAACCTGTGTTCTTCAGTGGTCACCTCGATGCTCCCATCCCTGTCATTTAAATTGTCAAAGATCCCCTCTGAAGCAGTCATATCAGCAGCACGCTGAGTGCTCACATCCGCACACCTGCGCCTCACCTTTACAGGTGACACAGGGTGACAGGCTTTTTCTCACCCCACTTTGTGTGAACTTACTCGTGAGAGGTGCTGGCCATCTTTTCGTATGCTTCTCGGCCATGTGTGTCTCTTCTCTGTGAACTTCTTTGTAGACTTTTCCTAAATACGAACAAACAGGTCAATGTCACTGCTTTGTTTTATCAGATCCACTGGTCCATGACACATGGGGGAAAGACCACCATGAAGTTAGTTCACCCTGAATTATGGGAAACGTAATCCTGAGCTGCACCAGGAAGAAGCAGAGGGGCTCATGTGCTTGTCTGTAGGATAACTCTGCTGTCTCCCGTTGCCCCTCCACCTGCTATGGTTACACTTTGTCTAATCCATCAATTACTACTTTCTTACTGAAACCCATGGTCTTTGTTCTATTCTATTAAAGTCCAGTCACTCCAGGATGAAGCTATCTCTATATGGGAACCTCTTACCAGTCTATGGATCCTGATAGCTTTTATCCAGTAGCTCAAATGCCTAGTGAAATACCTGATATCTTAGGTGGAGGGTCCTCGGAGGAAGGTAGAGCCAGGGAGCCAGAACTCCTGGGAACAGGTATTTCCTCCCTGCTGCCACCAGACCTAGACCATAAGTACACACTGATTAACTTCCTTTTGAAAGGGTCATAATCTCCAGTGATCTGATGTAAGGAAGGACCCCAGGGCCTCTCCTACAACCTCACTACCAGGTACCAAAAAGCTCTGACCAAGCCTGCCTTTCATAACAGTATTTTTTAGCAAGCAACAGAACTCTAAGTAGCTTTGGTGATAAGCCTCCCAGACCTCTGTTTCCTAGGTACACCTGGCCTCCTTGAAGCAGGCATGATAATAACATATATACTTGGGGGCATAACTCATGCATTTGACAGCCAAAATGGACTACCTTTGAAATCCCAGCTTCTGTACCACAAAACTATTTTCAGTATCTACACATAATAATCAGTAGCATGCATTATTTTCCTGACTAGCTACATAAACAATTAGAAAAGAATAAATTTACATTTTAAAGATCTTATTCAAAATCATAATTATTCAATTTAAAAGAGCACAGTGTCACTACTGTGCTGTTTCTGCCAAACATGCATGACCTGAATCTAATATAGTGCATCACCAGACACAAAAGATTAAGAGGCATTCTACAAACACCCGCCTGGCACCTTCAAAGTTGTCAATGTTCTGAGTGTGGAAAGAAGGCTGAAGAACTGTCCCAGACTAAAGGGGACCAGGGAGATAACTTGTGACTCAGGACTGGATCCTCTTTCTAGAAAGGACATTATTGGGGCAATTAGTAAAACTTTAGCAGGTCTGAGGACTGGGTGACACTATTATACCAATGTTCATTTCCTAGTTTTGATGACTGTAATCCCAGTACTTGGGAGGCTGAGACCAGAGGATCCAGGTTCATGGCCAGCCTCAGCTACTTAGTAAGGCCCTCTGCAACTTAGTGAGACCCTGTTTCAAACTAAAGAATAAAAAATAGGGCTGGGAGCCTACAGCTCGGAGGTAGAATGCCCCTGGGTTCAATCCCCAGTACCTCAAAAAAAAAAAAGTGTCCTTGATGGCAGGGAACATATACAAAGGAATTTGGGGTTGACAAGACAGTAGGTATCTTATTCCAAATGGCCCAGGAAAAAGAAAATCATTTTATAATAATATCCTTGTACTGCTTGTACTGTGCTTCAAAAATTTTATGTGTTTGTGAGATTTATTTATTTATTTATTTATTTATTTAT
Organism: Graphiurus murinus; assembly: GCA_004027655.1. Taxonomy (NCBI): domain Eukaryota; kingdom Metazoa; phylum Chordata; class Mammalia; order Rodentia; family Gliridae; genus Graphiurus; species Graphiurus murinus. The sequence continues at coordinate 129,491 of PVLC010001550.1, read as the reverse complement.
TTATTTATTTATTGCAGTGACAAGGATCAGATTCAGGGCCTCCTGCATGCTAGGCAAGTGCCCCACTACTGAGCTATATCTCTATGTGTTGTTTTGTTTGGTTTTTGGTTTTTGGTTTTTTTTTTTTTTTATGGTACTGGGGATTGGACCCAGGGGCATTCTATCTCTGAGCTTCATCCCCAGCCCTATTTTTAGTCTTTATTTTGAAACAGGACCTCACTAGGTAGCTGAGGCTGGCCATGAACCTATGATCCTCTGGTCTCAGCCTCCCAAATGTTGGGATTACAAGTGTACATCACCAAGCTCGGCTTTTTATTTCAATTTTTAAATTATTTTTAAAAACTTTAAGCTGGGCATGGTGGTGCACACCTATAATCCCAGTACTTGGGAGGCTGAACTAGGAGACTTGAAGGTTCAAGAACAGCCTCAGCAAGTAATGAGACTCTAATCAACTTAGCAAGAACTTGTTTCAAAATAAAAATAAAATAGGTCTGAGGGTATAGCTTGGAGGTAGAATTCCTCTAGGTTCAATCCCCAGTACACCCCCGCAAAAAAAACCCTTCATTATAATCATAATAATTCCTTAGAACATAAGCCAAAATAAGACTCAGGGGTGGGAATTTTTTCACCAATATTGTTGGCAATAGATAATAGTAAGTCAGTTTGAAGTCTGCTTTTTCAATTCTCAGTAAATGGTGCACCCCCTTATGGTGGAGTAAAGAGCTCCCACCACCCAGCCCTCAGTAGACCCGGCTTGCATTGAAAGATCAGAATCCCCATTAATGGTGAGATACAGGTCACTGGGACATCTGAGCCCCTGGCTAAGAAGGCTGCTGGGGACACTCTTAGGCTGGACAGCTTCTTACACATCATGAACAAAGGCAAGGTGCTTGTACAGAGGCAAGGTGCCAACCTAGCATTCATTACTGGGGTGAGAAAACAAATTCAAACTCCCTTGTGGTGAACTTTTAGAGCTGAATGTGGCACAGAAGCCCTTGAATTAGCTGCCCCTATAGAGAGGGACATCTGATTAAGGTGTTTCAAATGTTATCTAATGAGCTTGGATATATAGAATTGACCACAGCCAACCAACCGTAGGTGTAGATTATGGTTAACCAGCACACTTATCTGCTCACTTTTACTTTAAAGTAAATGACAGCATCTCCCTAGTTCATATCCCAGAGCAGAAAGCATGGGTACTCCGTCTTTGTGAAATCTAAATGGCGTGTGCGTGAGCCTTATCATCTCCATTCAGCCTGGGTGTGGAGGATTATCCAGTTTCTAAACTTGCAGTTTTGGAAAGAGATCTGTAGACTGAGAGTACTCGTCTCTCATCCACCATGCAGGGGAGGCACCAACACTAAGGCAGAGCAGGCCTGTGGGAGCAGCTGAGCCTGTGCTACTGGCTGCTCACACACTCCCTGCCAACCTTGGGGGCCAGATGTCCATGCAAAGGGGTAACAAGTGACTGACCATCCTTCCACCTTTCCAAGGGAGAAGAACATGGAGAAGCTGATGGAGAAGAACAGATGTTATCTAATGAGCTTGGTGTTAGTAAAGTTTCATGTTATACAAAAGGAAACCCCCATACCTTCTTGAGAATTTGGCCAGGAGAGCAGAGCCTTAGGCGTGAGTCCCCATTCCTGGCTCCAGTTTCCATGGGTGCACACACAGCTCTCAAAGCCTGGCAGATGTTAGAGTGACCCATGGCCTCTCATTAGAAGTTTAGGTCCTGGGCCCCTGCTTCAGGGGCTCTGCTTCCCCCAGGGAGCACTTGGGAATCTGCATTTTTAACAACCACCCACTATTTTTGATGCCTGTGGTCCATGGACCATCTGAGAAGCTACTCTAGGGACAAGTATGGGAGATTTGCAATTAAAAAACCCAAATTTGCCTTCTCGGCTGTTTTACCTCCTGGGCGGGTCTCCGGAGCTCACTGGGCTCTGATTTCGCATGGGCATCCAGGGTCTCTTGTGAGAACCACATGTGGTGTACAGGAAAGCACTTTCTGAATGGCATCGCACAACAGAAACCAGGGCATCTGCCCCTTTCTAGTGTTGATCTCGCCCCTGTGGTGGTCTCACCAAAGACATCCAGTCCATTCGGTCCCACTTTCCCTGTATGTTAAGAAGATCTTGTGCTCTCTGGCAGCCTTCAATGCAGCCAGGTGTGAGAAGCTGCAGAAGGAGAAGGAGGACCTGGAGCGGCGGTTCGAGGAGGAGCTGAGGAGGCTGGGCTGGCAACAGCAGGCCGAGCTCCAGGAGCTGCAGGAGCGGCTGCAGCTGCAGTTCGACACGGAGACGGCGCGCCTGCAGGAGGAGCACCACGGCCAGCTGCTGCGGATCCGCTGCCAGCACCAGGAGCAGGTCGGTGTGGGCAGGTGGAGGGGAGCCAGTGCCATGCCAGCAGGAAGTACTGTTCTCTCTCCCACTTCATTTCCTCCTTCTGCCCTCCCCTCCAACAGCTCCAGCCTCCCTCCCTTGAGGCTCTTGCTGCACCCCCTGCCTGGAATGCTCTCCCCCTAGACATTGCATGGCTCCCTCTCTCCCTTCTTCCTAGGCTTTTCTCCAACATCATGTCCTCTGTGAGGTTTTTCCTTATTCAAAATTACACTTCCTCCTCACTTGACATGTACGCACAATCCCCTTTAGTGTTCTTCAGCACTTACAGCTATCTAACAAATTATAAATTTTACTTTTGTCCCTTATGTATCAATTGCTTATTCTACGGGGGCAGAGACAATAACAGGCAAACATGTATTTAGCCCTGGTTTTGCACCAGGCACTACTTTCAACTATTTACATACAAAAGTTTATTGAATTCTCACAATCATCTTATCCCCATTTTACAGGTGAGAAAACTAAGTCCCAGGGACTAGATAAGTGCCAGAATTCACAGCTGCTTATGAAAAGCCAGGGTGGGATTCTGGTTGGCTTCACAGCCCATGACAATAACCGCTAACTTAAACTTGTTTCCTGCTAGATCTGCACACCTGGAACTCTTCCTGTATAAAGTAGGCACAAGCGTCTATTTGTTGAATGAAATAATGAATGCCAACAGTTAATCTGAGCCCAGCAGTCTTACTGGTCAGGAAAATTCATCCATGGAATCACTAGGGGATGATTCTGCAGAAGCCTATTATTGTGACAGCGAGCAGGAGCCAGAGGTGCCCGGCCCGTGGCCAGCTGCCAGTGCCTATTACCGCCGCCAGCACTGATGAGAGACAGGCAGAAAAAAATACACAACAAACCAGTCTGCTTCCACAAAAGCTGCCCTTTGCTTTTCTCTTCTTTCCAAGTTTCCGAGCCTGGATGCCTTGGTACTCACCTTCAACTTGATGTATTATTTTATATGATCTGCTTGTGATATGCCCAAGGCAGATCACCATTCGTGAGAAGTGCCCTTTATTTTGTTTTTGTTTTTGTTTAGTACTGGAGATTGAACCCATGGGCATTCTACTTCCAAGCTACACCCCCAGCCCTATTTTCTATTTTTTATTTTGAAACAGGGCCTCACCAAATTGTTGAAGCTGGCCTCAAACCTATGATCCTCCTGCCTTAGCCTCCCCAGTACTGGGATTACAAGTGTGCACCATTGTGTCCTGTGAGAAGCGCTCTTTACATCTCAGTTGGCATTCAAGGTGGTGGTGCCATGTGGGCCTCCATTGTCAGTAACCTTTTGGCTGCCATCCCTGGGATGCTTCCAAATAGATATCCCACAGTGCAATGTCATGCATCGCCTTCCCCTGCCCTAAGGCTTGTGAACCCTAGGGAGCCCAGGAGAAACTTCAGAGTAATAATAAGTACCATTATTGTAATAAAGAATTTCTTAGTTTATAGCATGTTCTTCTATACAGCGAACATCTCAGGTTAGTCATTCTTCTTTTCTAGAGGCTAATGAAAAACAGGTGCATCTCCCTGCCTCGGGTAGCTTAGACTTAGAGACTTGGACACAGAAGAAGCCACAACCAAAGTTCCCTGTTGGTGCTAAGGGTAGACACTGGTGCCTTGACACTTGCCTCTCAAACTCTCTGAGTACAACACCTGAAATGTACACTGGCACCTGCTACAGTCTCTAGTCTCACCTGCTTCATGGCCTCTTTGTATAAATGTAGATCTCAAACCTTGGGCAAATATTAACTTGCCCTGTGCCTCTGAATTCCCAGGCTAGTCATTCCCAGTGTTACACAGAGAATAAGTTTATGACCATATGCACCAAAGGTGCTTTCTGTTCCCTAGGTCTGGGTCATTTGAGAGGATGCCAAGTGGGGGAGGTGGGCAGAAGGTGGTCATTAGGCAGGAGAACGTGCTGCAGGGAGCCCCTGGAGGAAAGCTCACCATTACCAGGCATGGTGACACATGCCTATAATCCTAGAACTTGAGAGGCTGAGACAGGAGGATCACAAGTTCAAGACCAGCCTCAGCAACTTAGCAAGACCATCAGCAACTTAATGAGACCCTGTTTCCAAATAAAAAAATAAAATAGGGCTAAGGGTGTAGCGCAGGGGCAGAATGTCCCTGAGTTCAATCCCTGGTAACACACACACACACACACACACACACACACACACACACACACACACACGCTATGTAGCCTCAGAACCTGTAACTTTCACCCCGTCCCTCCAAGACCCTTTGGCAATTTGTCTTATTCCAGTTTATCTTAGGGGGGCGCTGTTCCCAGATGCATTATGGATTCTAGGCCATAGAGTCTAGGCAGAGATTCCTTCTCCTTCAGAAGTGTTCATGCTTTAGGGTTGTACCTGCTTTGTCTCATGTGCAGGACATCCTTCCTCCCCTTCCTCATATACACTATCCTCTTAAACTAAATGACAGGGACAGCATCCCCTAGATCACTTTGTCCATCATCCGGCATTGTCTCCTCAGCCTGCCTGCCCAGCAGGCTCCCAGCCGCCCTGCAGTGGAAACCTCACTCTCTCTAATCAAATGGAATGAGACCCCCTGGGGACCCTTGCTCTCCCAGCATGGCAGCTGGGAGGAGTCAGTGAGGGGAGATGGGGCTTCTGTGGACACCCGCCTGTGCGGTGGGCTGCAGAGGGATAGATTGGGACTGACCCTGGCATGGCCACCTGCTCTGCGCTGGTGTCCAGCTCCCCGTAGCAGGGACAAAGTGAAGGGGGGTCTCCTGGTCACAGGTAAAGGACAGTCAGTCATCAACAGAGCAATGGAGAGAGCCGGCTTCCTCTGTCTCATGGGTATGGATACGTATCTGGGAGGGAGCAAATGGGAGTTTAATCTGGTTTGGATTTGATGAGAAAAAGCTGAGACCATATCAAGCACATGCCTCTTTACTCGAAATGCAAGTCTTCTCTAAGTGAATTGCCAAAGCCCCAGATAATCAGATTTTGCAAATGGCTGCAGGAAATAAAGGCCAAAGCTCTGTTCTTCTCCAGCTGAGAGGATGGCTTTCTGCCTCTTGGCTTTGCTTTAACCAGCCCAGCTGAATAGCAAGCTGTGGAGGGGATGGAGTCATGTCACAGGGAACAGTTGTTTTTTTTTGATGGGCAAATTAACAGATGGCTACATAGCACGGCCCAGAACTCTCTCTTTGTGGAGGGACTCGGAGGGTGGACCAACAGTGGTCCAAGGGGGCTATTCCCAGTATTCTAACAAAAAAAGAGAAGGATGTTTCAGCCAGCATAGACTTGCCATAGACTGGTGATGGTTTAATGCCTTTTGTCTCTGATTTCATGATCTGCAGCCCATAAAATCATCTTGCGTTTCCCTTGGGCCAACTTGTCTAAATCCACTTAAGTGCTTTCTGTAGGTTTCAAGGTCTTCTCAGCCTGGGAATTTTTACTGGTTGCTTCATGACTGTGAGCCCATCCAACCGAAAAGAGCCCGGAGTCATAGGAAGAGAAGTACAAGAGAGGATGACTCAGAGCGGACAGCATCTCTTCCTCACTGAGAGAACATTCTTTAAAACAGTAAAGATTCACGAAACAAATGCTGATGAACAAGGACTATTGTGTTCAACCTTTGGTGCAGGGGTCTCATTGGTTTCCTTGCAAGCATGCTGGTCATTACTCTAGTTCCTCACAGACTTTGAGAGGTGGGAGGTCAATATTCCATTCATCAAAGCACCTCCTGGAGTCTGCAGTGGTTACTTCATGCCTTTATCTCATCTATTAACATGTTGCTATAGTATCCCATCATCATGAAATCAAAGACATGTCTTCCAACCAAGCAGAAAGACATATATTTTTAGCCACAAACATGGTGTAGTATTGCCAATCCACCTCCAAGGACACATGGACTCTTCTGGAACCTAGTCCTCTCATCTATCCCCCTTATCTTAAACCTTTATGGTAATGTGTACAAAAGCCCAATGAATTAGAATCATACCAAGGACTGTTGGAAGGTTTTTTATTATACCGAGCTGCACAGCAGAGTTCCATATGATGTATGGGTGCTGATTTCTACAAAGCAGACTGTGTCAATTTTAACTGACATCTGTAATGGGGCAGAAAGAAAAGATAGTTCCTTTTCTTTCCTTCTTTCTTTCAGTCTTTCTTTCTTCTTTTTTTTTTTTTTCTTTAAACAAGTGATTTATTTTTCCAACAGGCTAAAAGACTTTGGACAAAGATTCCATTAAAACCTCATATAAACAGGAATTGTACAATTAAGACTGTTGTAATCAGTCTTTCTGCTGAGTGGACTCATAGCTCTGAGCCTCAAGCAAAATATAGTTTAATCAAGGAAGTCCAGCAAATAACAGTGAGTCACTGCACAAGTTCATTTTCACCTGAGATGTGGCTTTCCTGGGTGCCACTGTGGACTCTCTTGTTGCTTTTGTCTTGTGATTTTTTTCCTGTCTTAGAAAATGAAAATCTCACTTAAGAGAAAGAAGTTAAGGAAAAATTCCCATAAAATGATATGATCCAGAATGGGATTCTAGCCATTTAAAGACAAAGCTACTTCCACGTGTCAATAAGCAGGGTTCTTTTCTTGTAGAAAACCCTCTCCTTCTAGATCACAGAAGAAATTATGTGAATTATCCCCAGAGAGATGAAGTTATCTCAGAGGGGGCTGGACAGTGCCATCTAGAAGTGACATGTTCCTAGTTGGTCCATCAAAGAGCTTCAAGACCTATGCACGTGGTCTGGTTCTGTGTTTTTCAAATGCCAGGGTCTGACACATTTGTAGGTCATGAAATAAATTCAGTTGCTTGTAAATGGTATTCAGTATAACAAAGGAAAACAATAAAAGTTTAAAACCAGATTATTCCAAGTAGGAAGGGTAAGTATTGTTTTGTGAAATGTTGGTTTCAGGGGCAGAGATGCACATGCATATGTGCGTGTATACGCATGTGCTGTGTCACAATGTACAATGGAATTTTTTACAATGGGTCACTGATAAAGAATTCAGTAAACATATATGGTGTACTATGTCCAGGAGATGTTTGGTGTCATAGGGCAAGGTTGTCTTAGGCAATTATTCTAGTAAGTCATATGTTTGAAGCTAAGCAAAATAATAAGTCACAATGACAAAATAAAAAACAGTAAACATGGTAGGCAGTAGAATAATTGGGGAATGGGGAGATGTGAAAATAAAATGTGAAAATAAAAATTTCTGGACCAGCTGCCCCACATGTGATTAAACTCCAGGGAATCAGCAACCCTCCACAGGAGCAGGCTCCAGTTACCTGCACAGGAGATTTGAATTATATTCTGGCGGGCAAATTTCTGTTTAGAAGTCTGCAGCAGAAAGCACATGCACATCTGCTGGCCTCGGCTAGGTCTCAATGGGAGGATCCTAAAATGTTACTTGCTGGGCTTACCTGGGGAGGGTGGGGCATAGTGATGTGTTTGAGAGAGCTTCATCTTTGGGATCAGACAGACGTGGGCCCTGCTGCTAGCTCCGCCATTTCCTAGCACTTGGGCAGAACACTTCAAACCTCTCTAAGGCTCAAGTTTCCTCATCTGTAAAATGGGAATAAAAATATCTACATCATAAGTTGCTCTGAGGGTTAAGTGGAGCAATTTATAGCGGGTAGTTTAGTAAACTTTAATTTCCTCTAGTGACCTGTGTACCGGGGAGGTTATTTTCTTTTTTCTTCTCCATCATTACCTCATACAGTGACAGTTACATGGGGAAGAAATGGGAGTGGACAGAGGACAGTCCAAAAGCCAGGTCAGGGCCCTTGCAATGTAACCAGGACAGATGTGGCAGAGTGGGGCTGCCATCTTCCTGCAAAGAGCCAGGCAGTACCTTCCCCCATGACTCTGGGGAATGTCACAATACCAGCAAATCCCAACTCTGCGTTGGCTCCAGGCTGAGGGTGGCTGTCACCCCAACAGAATGACTTGTCCCTGGCATTCAGGGCCTCTGGCTTCTTCTTCTCATTTCATTGCGTCTCTCTTCTTCCAACAGCCAGGACATCACTGACAACCACTTCCCATATCCCTGGCTAATGAGTATCTGTGACTCTTCTACAGGTCGAAGATATCACCGCCAGCCATGAGGCTGCTCTCCTGGAGATGGAAAATAACCACACGGTCGCCATCGCCATTCTGCAGGATGACCATGACCAGAAAGTTCAAGGTAGCCACCAGCCTGCGTGCAGCAGGAGGGGAGGGCTGTGCAAGCTGAAACTTCCCTGCTCTCCTTCTCTTCTTTCCTCTCTCTTCTCTTCCTCTCCTTCTTTTCCTTCCTGGAGCATCCTTGTGTAGGTTCCTGTGAAAAGAAGAGATAGAATTCAAGGATTCGGATAGGGCTGGGCATGTAGCTCAGTGGCAGAGCACTTACCAAGCAGGTGCAAGGCCCTGGGTTGGATTCTCAGCACTGGGAAGACAAAAAAAAAAAAAAGGATCCAGGTAACTATTTCTCTCCCCCAAGAAGTTACTCCCAACCTTGTCTAAATATTGGAATCCCCTGGGGAACTGGGACACAAGACAATTCCAGCTTTCATTCCACACCAAGGATCTTGACGTGTTGGTGGTGAGGGATATAAGATTTCTTATAGTTCCTTGGGTGGTTCTCATATGGAGCCGGACTTGGGGACCACTCTTCTAAAGCAAGAATAGAAATATAGGGCTCTGTCTTGCATTATGGCCTTATAAAACAAAATGGAAACCCCAGTGTAGATGTGCTTGTCCCATATTTGTTGTGTTCTCAGGACCACAGCAGCATCTCCAGAACTTACCCACCACAAACACAAATTGAGCCTATAAAACGTTCTTTGCTTATTTTTGTAACTGAATTATCTTTGTGCTATAGTTTGCATATGCTTTGTCCCCCAAAGACTCATATGGAAGAGGCTTGGTTCCCAGTGTGGCAATAGAAGAGGTGATGGAACCTTTAAGAGGCGGAGCCTAGTGAGAGGTCCTTGAGTCATTGGGGGGTATATCCTCAGAAAGGACTGTGGGACACCAGTCTCTCTGGCTTCCTGCTTGGTGATGGTCTCTCCCTCTTGTATGTACACTGTGTTAGTGAACTTTATATCACTATAACAAAATACCTGAAATAATCAACATATAAAGAGAAAAGGGTTGTTTTGGCTCACAGTTTTGGAGGTTCCAATCCATGATTGATTAGCCTCGTTGCTTTAGGCCTGTGGTGAGGGAGACATCATGGCAGGAGTGTGTGACAGAGCAAAACCACTCACCTTGTGGCCACGATGCAAAAGAGAACAAGGAAAGGGTTGGAGTCCCCCAGTTCTCTCAAGGGTAGACCTCCAGTGACCTAAGGACCTCCCACTAGGCCCCACTTCCTGAAGGTTTCACCATTTCCCAATAGTGTCACAGGCTGATGACCCAGCCTTTAGCACATGAGCTCTGGGGGTCATTCAAGATTGAAACTGTAGCATGCTCCCACCATGAGGCCTTCCCCAGATCTGAGCTGATACTAGCACCATTGCCCTTGAGTCTCCAGAACCATAAGCTAAGAAACCTCTTTTCCTCATAAAATTAGCCCACCTCATTTATTTTATTGTAGTAACAAAAAGCAGATTAATATATTTGGATACTTATGGTTTCATGCAAGTCATAATGACAGTGTTACCAAGTTCTATTAAGATTTTCCTTTGGGAAAGAAGAAACTTTTTATACTTTCAAATGCATTTACATTAATACATGCAATTTTTAAAAATTTCTCCTCCCTTTATTTATTTATTTGTTTATTTTTTGCCAGTCAGCTGGTTGTTAAAGAATCTATTAAAAGCAATGACACTTAACAATGGATTAACAAGATTTTAAATCTGAGAACTAACATCAGAAGCATTTATTATTTCTATTATTTTTTAAATGTTCTCGTAAAACTCACTGCGCAGTGATCAATTCCATGTCATGGCTTCCCTCAAGCCATGGTCTCATCAACTCTGGGTACTATTAGTAAGTAAAAAAGTCCAAGCTGGAGGCTAGTGAGAATAGTTTCCTGAAAACTAGTTAAGTGTAGTACCTGTGTCTTTGGAGTACCAGTCCTCAAAATTGTCTGTACATAAGAACCACCTAGAGAGTTAATCAAACCAGAAACCAATGCATAATCTGACCTTAGAGATTCCAAGTTAATTGCTGTGGGGTTTAGCCCAGGCATCAGGATTTTTTTTTTAATTCCCCAAGTGATTCTTACATCCAGCAAAAAATGAGAACCACTGTTTTAGAGCACAGTGTTAAGACAGGACTGCCTGTCATGACCTTGAAATAAAGAAATACATTATGGGGACACAGATGTTGTATCATATGCAATAGTTTATACCATCTCTAGAATAGGTGTTGAATTTTCTTTTCCCTTGGGGTATTGGGATCATCTGAAAACACTTCGTCATTGCACTGTGGAAACCTGGTCTCAGAAAAGAGAATATAAATACAAATGGTGCTCTAACCCATGGCATTGCCTTTTGTTTCTGGATTTTCACATAAATAGACCTGGTAGACTTTTTTTTCTAACAAATGAAGTCTTACTTAGACACCACATTCAAGGCCTTTGACTTAATATAACATTAAGATGATGTGGGTATATGTAAAACTAGCTTTAAAATTTATTATGATGGTTAGGATGATGCTCTCAATGGCTATTAAAACTAATCATGTAGACAGAGACAGGTAGACCAGAAGGCCACTTGATTTGATGTCAATGATATCAGCAACAAACTTTTTTCCCCCAGATGTAAATTTCAGCGATGACAACTCAATTTCTTAGCATCCCTTACCACCATTAGTTAAAAGATTTGATCAGAAACCTCAGAAATTTTCCTAATTTTAACTCATGCCAGCCAGAATGGTAATTTTTGGTCTCCAATATTCTCTTATTCTAAGCATATGATCCTGTCTGATTAATGAGACCTTTCTTCTCTCTAGTTACAACATGAAAACAAATTGCTTGTGTAGCCAAAATGAGATGGGCTTCACCCAGCTAATAAGACTTCCCATCTGGAGGAAAATAGAATCCATTTGCTTAATAACTTCTACATGACACCTCTTTCTGCCTAACTTGCAAATTACTGCTGGGGATGACACTTTTCATGGAAGAGAATTGCTCCAAACCCTACAAGAAGAATCAATCCAATTAGTCTTTCCTTCTACCTGAGATCCTTCACACTGGATCTTTGCTAAAGCAAATTCCAGATGTCTATAGTTCTGAGTGGCCCAGAGGCCACCAAGATGTCCTTGTAGACACAGCACTGGCCCTGACCACGCCATCCATTCTCCAGCAAGCTAGGCTGGTAAGACAGCTGCCCCACATGTCCACCTTCCTTGGAAAGCTCCTTCTTCAGCCCCAGAAAAGTCCTGGAAGGGGAAGAAAGCCAGAATTCATCATTAAGTGCCCTATTGTTTTACCGTGAGGAAAAATGAGAAAATCAATGGTAGCTGTGAACAGAGGGTCTGACCTAGCCAGGACGATGGTGCCATAGGATGCAGAAGTGTGTTTGTGTGAGCGTGGGAATGTGTGTACACATAAGTATGGACACATTGTGCACATGTCCGTACTCTACCTGCTTTTCTTCCTCTTCCCTCTTTTTCTTCTCCTTCTTGTTTCTTTATTTCTCCTATATCACAACTTGGTCATTACATACAATTTCAAACTAGTGGAGGAGTCCCTTTAGCCTTGAATCTACCATATCCAGGAGTTACTTATTTAAATAATGTCACTTCTCATGGTCTTCCAATAGAGTACTTTTTCATACTTTTCAAAAGAAAAGGCAAGCCAGGTGTGGTGGTGCACACCTGTAATCCCAGTACTTGGGAAGCTAAGACATGAGGATTGTAGGTTCAAGGACAGCCTGAGCAATTTAGTGAGGTTCTCATCAAACTAGTGAAGACCTGTTTCAAAAACAAAAAACTAGAGCTGGGTGTGGTGCAACATGCCTATAATCCCAGTACTTGGGAGACTGAGACAGGAGGGTAGCAAGTTCACGGAGCGGACAGCTTCAACAAGTAGTGAGACTCTCATCAACCTAGTGAGACCCAGTTTCCAAATAAATAAAATCAGACTGGGGGTATAGCTCAAAGGTAGAATGCCTCTGGGTTCAATCCCCAGTGCCACAAATAAAATAAAACAAATAAAATAGGGCTGGAAAAAGTAAGAATAAAATAGGGCTGGGGGAGCCGGGCATGGTGGCGCACGCTTGTAATCCCAGCATTTGGGAGGCTGAGGCCGGAGGATGAGGGTTTGAGGCCAGCCTCAGCTACCTAGTGAGGCATTCTACAACTTAGTGAGACCCTGTTTCAAAATAAGGAATAAAAAATAGAGCTGGGGGTATAGCTCGGAGGTAGAATGCCACTGAGTTCAATCCCTAGTACCGCAAAAAAAAAAAAAAAAAGGTAAAGAAAGAGTGACTTCACAATGTGATGTCTTCTCTCCAGAATTGATGTCTACCCATGAACTTGAAAAGAAAGAATTGGAAGAAAATTTTGAAAAACTGCGTCTTTCCTTGCAGGTTAGTACTCCTTTGATTTTCTTAGATGATATTAACATCGTCATTCCCACTCACAAACATTTATCCAACACCTACTGTGTACTAGACCCTGAACTAAACAGTACACTATACAGGTAAATATGGTATATTCCTAGCCCTTTAGAAATTGGCTGTCAACTCAGAGAGCTGTGAAACAAAGAGCAGCAGACTACATCTGAAGGTTGCCCACCCTTGCACCTAACAAATAGCAGTTAGTGAGCACTGCCCAAGTTCAGAGGGCTTTCGAGGCACCTGCTGTCATCAGAGATAATCTAAGAAGTAACCAAGCTGTGTTTGAAAAAAAGAAGAGGACAGCAGGAAGTGAACATTCCAGGTGGGGGAATGGTGCAAGGAAAGTTGTGAGGGTCCCGATTCACACAGCACGATCTGGGAATTTTAAAAGTGATTTTTAATCGCCTGGAGGGGGTAAGATGAAAAGTGCCCTTTCTGCCTCTCACTGCCACCTAAAGAAATGTTGGTCTCAGATGCCAGAGTTGCTGCCTGGCTTCCTGCTGGTCTCTAATGGGGATGCAGTTCTTCCAGGTCACATGCATCCCCCTCCTGCTTTCCAGAGCCCCAGGCCAGCTACTTCTGGGAAAGACCAAGGATAGCCCCAGCCCTGGGAGTTGCCCGGAAGCAAGGTGAGGCAGGTGGCCCAGTTTCAAGTGTAGAAATTCTAGTCACAGCAAAAGATTGTTTTTTAAACAGTAGAGACACTTATGCCTGAAAATCATGGAAGGCAATTCCCATAACTGAAATATATAAGCAAGAATTTTCCTTTTTTGATGAGGGTTTCATTTTCCCTCACAGTGTGCACTGCACAGAGCCTGGCCTGCCCAAGAGAGAATCCAGGCTTGTGCAGATACCCACTGGCATAGGCACCACGTGCACTGTTCAAACAGTTTAGAGGCTGAGGTGTAGTTCAATAGTAAAGTGCTTGTCTGTGCAAGGCCCTGCATCCCATCTCCAGCATCACCAGCATCACACATACACACACACACACACACACACACACACACACACACACACACAGTTTTGGGGGTTTTGGGGTTTTTTTTTTTGCAGTACTGGGGATTGAACCCACGGACATTCTACCTCCGAGCTACACCCCCAGCCCTATTTTTCATTTTTCTCACTAAGTTTCGGAGGACCTCACAAAGTCACTGAGACTGGCTGCGAACCCGGATCCTCCGGTCTCAGCCTCCCAAGTACTGGGATTACAAGCTTGCATCACCATGCCCGGCCATACACAGTTTTAATGCGAAGCCCCCTGCTATAAGCTACCACCAACCCCACCCATGGACCTGCAGTATACCTCTGCCACCCTCCTGTGGCTTGTTCTCAACAAATTAACCCCAAACTGCCCTGCTCATGCAGCATGTTCTGCATCAACAGTTGCAGTCTTTCTTTTCTTTTCTTTTTTAGAAAATCTAATTTTTATTATACTTTGCCTACAACTTTTGCAGTCTTTCTTTTCTTTTTTTCTATACTCCCAGCTCTTTTTATTTTTTTTAATTTATTTTATTTTATTTTTTATGGTACTGGGAATTGAACCCAGAGGCATTCTACCTTCAAGCTACACCCCCAGCCCAATTTTATTTCTTATTTGGAAACAGCATCTCACTAGGTTGATGAGAGTCTCACTACTTGCTGAGGCTGTCCTCAAACCATGCCCGGCTTTTTTTTTTTTTTTTTTTTTTTTTTTTTTTTTTTTTTTTTTTTTTTTTTTTTTTTTTTTTTTTTTTTTTTTTTTTTTTTTTTTTTTTTTTTTTTTTTTTTTTTTTTAATTTTGAAAAGGGTCTCGCTAAGTTGTCAAGGCTACCCTCAAACCTACAATTCTCCTGTCTCAGCTTCCCAAGTACTGGAATCACAGGAATGTACTCCTTGTATATACTCCTGGCTGCACAATTTCTTAACCATGAAAGTGACAGCCATACAGGGATGTAACAAAATCCCTATCGGATTCAAAAGTGAGAGCTGGAGGTATAGCTCAGCAATAGAGTGTCTGTCTAGCATGCATGAGACCCTGGGTTCTATCCCTAGCAAAACACACACACACATACACACATGAGAGTTAGTGGCAAAATGAAGATCATTTAGACTTTGTTCTGCCACCAACATCAAATGGTCATCTATTCTGCATATTTTAGTTGTAACTCTCCACCCAGCATAATCTATTTGTGCTGCAGATTATTTGGTGCAAAGAGTATGGAGTTGTTGAAGCCAACTTCCTTGGGCTACTGACAGCTAGAGAGAGATCTGGTTTGGGTAAAGACTGAACTTTAAATTCAAAACCCCTCTGTGCTTGGTCTTACTAGCTTTGAGATCTTGGACAATTATACAACCTCTGCAATCCTTAGTTTACTCACCTGTGAAATGGGGGTGAGAACAGCACCTTTCAGGAGGTGTGAGCAACTTAAGGAGAGTAATGTGTGAAACATAAGTAGCGCTGGCTTGGCTTGCGATTAGTTCTAGTAGGTAGCAGCTGTGGCTGTTACGATGGCTACAGTTTTGTTAGGTTTATCATCATCATCATTACTATTATCATGCCATTCCTTGACTCCTGATGGGCCGTGCTGGGTCTGGCCACCAGCTGGGTTTCTGTGCCTATTAGCCTGACGTAAAGTAGCTAACCCCAGCTGAAAAGCAGCCTATCCTGTCTGGTTGCAGCAGCACTGTTCTGTCCCTGTGGTTCTGTTTTGAATAATGGTGAACAAGGCAGAAAAATCGCAGCTTGGTATTTTAGATCCATCCTGGGTGGTAATTGCCTGATAAGGTTTTTTTGTTGTTTTGCTTCTTAATGGCGGAAGAATATTTTCTTGAACAACACTCGTGAGGGTTGGTGTGGAAATCATGTAGCGATACAGACATTTTTACAGTCGAGTCTTGGCAGGTAACTGCAGCAACGTGCTAGACCTGTGCTGGGGCCCAGCAGGACTGCCCTGGGCCATGATTTCCATGTGCCAGCTCCTGTGCATGCAAACCCCCACAGACAAGTCCATTGCCTTAATGTAGGAGCATTTGCATCTAATGGCACTGTGGGTAATTTTATTTCTTAAAAACAAAATGGAAGTAACTAGAAGAAAAAAAGAAAAGGACAGTGAAAAGGAGTCTGTTCAGGGAGCTTGGCAAACCAGGGGCCTCTGCCATGATGAATGAAGAAAGCAGTGTGGCCAGCCCTTTATACATTACAGAATTACCATGTAGAGATACAAGTTGACAACACCTTGATCCTACTATTTGGTGGGATGAGGCCATTGATCTGTCCAGAGGAGTTCGTGGGAGACCCTAGTCCTTCTGTGTACAGGTAAAGTAGAGATGAGCAGGGCAGAGAAAGGAATGAGACACAGTATCCAGGCAGCCTCAGGAGAAGAAATGAGATTTACCACCCAGCTGTAATTGCTATTTTAGACATGCCCCTCCCCCTTCCAGGGTTTCACTTAGGCACCTAGGGGAAAGTTTCCAACATGGCAGGAACAGTGTAGGCACACTAAACTGTGCACAAAAAGAGATCGTTTTCTCCCTAAATGCATATACATGAGGGGAAGCTTTCCAGAGTAAATAAATTCTACCAGGCAGAGAACTCGCAGCCATTTTCCACTTCCAGAAACTGACTGTTCCAGACCCTTTCTCTGGAACAACATACCCCTTTATTACAACCTTTCCTTAAGCTGTACCCCACCCCCCTAAATAAACCTCTTTTATTCTCCTATATGTGCTTTCCATTTGAAATTATTTTCTCTCAGGAAGCAAGGACCGAGGATGAGAGATCACTGCCCTACAATATTTATTTCTAGGAGAGATTGTCACCTTTTAACAGTGGGACGCCCTCCGAAGAGCCCCAGGGTGAGGTGGCCGCCCTCTCCTCCCAGCTTCCCAGGCCCCAGTCTTCAATGCAGTGGCCCATGCAGAACCTGACACCTTGTTCCTTGCAGGACCAGGTAGACACGCTGACCTTCCAGAGCCAGTCTCTGCGGGACCGAGCCCGACGCTTCGAGGAGGCTTTGAGGAAAAACACAGAGGAGCAGCTGGAGGTATCACAGCTTTCGGGGCCTCCTGACACTGCGGGGGGCCCTGGAGTCCTCAGCAGTCTTGACCAAGGACAAGGCCTCAGTGCTGACGGCTGCTAAAGTGACAGCCGGTCATGACCTCCCCGGGATGTTTAAATGGGGCCTGTCAGCACCTCTCCCACGAAACAGACCACAGCTGCAAGTTCCTCCATCTACTTGTTAATTTTGCTAAATCCCACAGAGCTCCCCAGACAGGGCCTCCAGGCTCCTGTGATACCCATGGTCTGCAAACTCCACCCTGGTTGCAGGCTTCCACCCTTCACCCCTGTCTCCCCACCACACTGGGGGCCACCGCCAGCGACGCCCGACACCCGAGGTAGAGGAGAACTATTTGCAAAATAGCTGCAGAAACCCCTCCCCTACTGCAGTGTTTCCAGATAAAATGTAGGACACTTAGTTCAATTCGAATTACAGATAAAGTTCTAAGGATGTCTTCTCCATGAACTACACTAAAAAAAAAATGATAATAATGTTCATCTGAAATTCAAATTTAACAGATGTCCTGGGTTTTTATTGGCTACATCTACCCACCCTACTCTAACATGTCATTTTCTTAAATGGCCTCTCTGCCTTTTAAAAGTCACTTTGTTGTTTTCCTATGCATGGGGGTAGGGATTCCCCATGGGCCCTGATACGATCCCAGCTACGTGGGGAATCACATCATGTGGGAGAATGCTGAAAGTCAGTGTTGGGCTGGGCATAGTGGTGCACACCTATAATCCTAGTACCTGAAACAAGAGGATCGAAGGTTTGAGGCCAGTCTCAGCAACTTAGTGAGACCCTGTTTCAAAATAAAAAAAAGGTTGACTGCCCCTGAGTTCAGTCCCCAGTACCAAGAGAAAAAAAATCCAGTGTTGGGGGTTACTTTTTACCCCCTGAGTTTCCTTCTGGGGCAGGCTGGCAGTGGACAATGGCCATGTCTTGCTGTCCCCACCCCCCAGCTGGAGCTTTATAAGTGTTCTCGGTGGGCAACTAGCAGGGCGCCTTACCCAGGCAGGCTGGGAGCATCCTGGCGCTCTCTGCTGTGGCATTGGCCCCTGTGAGCTTTTTCCAGGTCATATTCAACCGGATTCATGACTTTGGGCATCCTGGGTTTCACCCAGAACCCTGGCAAATAGCTCAGTACCCTCTGCTCCTCTAGGTCGCCCTGGCCCCTTATCAGCACTTGGAAGAAGACATGAAGAGTCTGAAGCAGGTGCTAGAGATGAAGAATCAGCAGATACACCAGCAGGAAAAGAAGATTATTGAGCTGGAAAAGCTGGTGAGTGGGGTATGCTCGCTTCGGAGAGTGATTTTCCTACTGTCGTCATTGATGTTGGGGACGTTGACAGCGTTCAGTGAGGCCAGCCCCCTCATGCGAACAAAAAATTCCAGAGCTGAGCCTGAGGTCTTTCTCAGGAAACCAGGAGTTCTGATAAGGGACCTCAGCAGTGGATCATTTTGTCCAGCTCTAGGGCCGTCCTGGTTGCTGGCCTATGCATGGCTCCTGTGGACAAGCTCTGTCATCCTCCCTCTCCAGAAGGCTGTGTAGTGAGCCTGCACAATGGAGCACGTGTCACTAATGTGCACGCCACATTGTGCAAAGTGTTGGCTTTGTCACTCCCGACTCTGCTGAGCATCCTGGAGAGTGTGGGCCCTGGCCACTCTGAGAGCAGCAGCCCACATCCTCCTCCTGCTGGGCTGTGTGCATTGGACCACTCACAGCCCCGGGTTTATCTGGCTTATTTAGCCATGTTCCAGGCCCTCTGTAGGTGTGCATGACTTCTCACCCAGGAGACCTTTCCAAGCAAATGAACCTATTGTCTCACTTCCTTGTTCTTAAAGCAAAGATGAAGGCCCTAGTGGGGTGCCTTGCTAAAGATCAAGACAAGGGCCAATCCTGTGGCTAGGGTTCCCCATCCTAATCATGGGCCAGTGCCAGTTTTCTTTAAAGATTAACTACATGACAGGCATGACAGCACATGCCTGTAATGCCAGTACTTGGGAAGCTGAGACAGGAGGATCACCACAGGTTTGAGGCCAGCCTCAGCAATTTAGTGAGACCTCAGCAACTTAGCAAGACCCTGTTTTTGCGGGGGGAAAAAAGGGTTAGGGGTATAGCTCAGTGGTAGAATGCTCCTGGGTTCAGTCCCTAGCTGCTTGGGAATCTCACCTACACACACACACTACATGAACAGTAAGTGTCACATTCCTTTAAAAAATGATTTCTAAATTTGTCTTAGAATGGAACTGCAGTTCAAGCCAGGCATGGTGGTGCATGCTTATAATCCCAGCATTTGGGAGGCTGAGACTGGAGGATCCGGGTTCGCGGCCAGCCTCAGCTACCTAGTGAGGCACTCCGCAACTTAGTGAGACTTGGTTTCAAAGTAAAGAACAAAAAAATAGGGCTGGGGGTGTAGCTCGGAGGTAGGACGCCCCTGAGTTCAATCCCCGGTACCGCAAAAAAAAAAAAAAAAAAAAAAAAAAGAATGGAACTGCAGTTCAGCTGGGCCTCAGGCCCTACAGAACACACTGACCGAGACAATGGCATAAATTGTGGGGGAAATAACAACCAGGGGAGGGTGGGACTTTCTGATAATATGCCAAGCTGGTCTTGGGCCTTGGTGTCCTAGATGCCCAGGAACTCAAAAGGAAAGTGGGTCTGCATTACTTGTACTTCCATCCCTCCATCAATTCAGAGGAGTGTGAATACCATAGTGTGTGGGCGCCTGGCCAGGGACGCTGACACAGCCTAGCTGACCCTTTGGGAAGAATTTTAGGACCCACTGATCACACTAGGTCTTGGCAGTGGCCACACGGCTTGTCTATGACAATGGCAATAGCATGGAACATTCACTGTAATAAACACATTTACATAAGAACCTACTGCACACCCAACATGTAATATATTCACAATAAAAATAGATATTTAAGATATATATATAGCAGTGTTTACTTTTACTATATACAGCATACTCTGGCATTTTCTATTCTATTTTGTTTAAAACAGAAACACTGATCATGTCCCTCTAATTTGATTTTATAACCCACAAGTGCAATGTAAACTGCAGTCTGCAAAATTCCACTCTTGATAATCCTCCAAGGCCCAGAAGCTGAGGGCATGGGTTCACTGCCCACCCTGTGGCTTTGCTGAGAACCTCTAAACACTCTCCTTTATAGGCAGAAAAGAACATTATTCTGGAAGAGAAGATCCAGGTCCTCCAGCAGCAGAATGAAGATCTCAAAGCAAGGATTGACCAGAACACAGTTGTCACCAGGTAGGTGTGCCTGGCAGCTGGGCTTATAGAGCACGTCACCCCCCAAGTGGCTTGCCCTTGCGCTTCTGTTTATCCCAGTGTCCTTTGCCTCACTCTGAGCCTTGAGGTTTCTCTGCACAATCTCTTGGCATCTCCCCTATGACCAGAAGAACAAAAGCACACTGCTGTGACCACCATCCCCCCAGCAGCCTGCACCCTGGCTGCACATCAGTGACCCCCACCGCAGAAGAAATGGGTGCAATCAGCAAAAGCAGGTGCCAGGGGTGGCCATCAGCTGGGAGGTGCAAGGACTTTCTTCTGGAAGAGGTTAGGAGAGGGGCAGCAGTAGCGTGTCAGCTGGGTGACACCACCAAGCTTCCAGAATCTGCCGTTTCCATCTCATCCCATCTATCCCTGCAGGATCTTCTCTGGGGACACCTGTCTTCCAACAGTGTGGGTCCTTCCTCTCATGGTGCAGAGCAGGGTAAAAGCAGGGGTTTGGCTTACTTGGCCAGCAGGAGGACATCACAGCCACAAGGCTGAGCCACCTCTGTGAGACCCAGGCCTGAGGCCTTGTCCACTCTACAGAGCTGGGCTTCTGTGCACAGGCACAGCATGCTCACGAATACATACTCACACCTACCCACACTCATGTGCACACACATGCTCAAACTCACAATCACTAACACCACTCACTCACATGCCTGCTTATCTGCACACATACACACTCAACTCTACTCACACTCACACATACTCACATGCACATGCACAGAGCCATCCCCTCCACAACTGAGCCCCCAGCACTTTGTTCGCACCTCAGTGGTACACATCGGAGACTACCATGTTCTGGGCTCATCCTTGCCCCGTGGGTTCCCAGGCCCAGCTGTGAGTATGCAGCCTGAGCGTGGGAGGATGGGCCACAACTCCTCAGCAGTGTGCAACGTGCCTGAATCAGGAGAGCAATCACAGGCTTGTCCCAGAAGGATGCCTTTTCTGGGCCTCAGTCTGTCCAGCTGCAAAATGCACATGTGCTGCTTCCCATTCATTCCTCAAAGGTACTGTTGATTTAAAAAATGTGCAACAAGCCAGGCATGGTGGCACAGGCCTGTAATCCTAATACTTGAGAGGCTGAGACAGGAGGGTCACAGGTTTGAGGACAGCCTCAGCAACTTAGCAAGGCCCTCAACAACTTAGTGAGATCCATTTCAAAGCAAAAAAATAAAAAGGAGCCGGGCGTGGTGGCGCACGCTTGTAATCCCAGCATTTGGGAGGCTGAGACTGGAGGATCCAGGTTCGAGGCCAGCCTCAGCTACCTACTGAGGCACTCCGAAACTTACTGAAACCCGGTTTCAAAATAAAGAATAAAAAATAGGGCTGGGGGTGTAGCTTGGAGGTAGAATGCCCGCGAGTTCAATCCCCAGTACCGCAAAAAAAATAAATAAATAAATAAATAAAAAATAAATAAAAAGGACTGGGAACATGGCTCATAAGTAGAATGCCCCTGGGATCAATTTCCAGTACCAAAAAAAAAAAAAAAAAGTGCAACAAAACTAGCAACTCGACCTTCATCTTGACAGAAGGCATCCACTAGTTTTTCATTCAGCATCCTTCATCAGTAAATGTTAGCAAGCATCAATTATGTGCTGGACTCATGGCAGATGCCAGGGAGTCACTATGCAGAACCTTGGCCCCTGACCTCTAAGGCTCACTCACAGTTCAGCAGGTGGACACTGCTGTTGTGGAGTCACATACTTGGGGCAGGCGGCCAGGGGAAAGCATCCCGGCTGCCTGTTGGCCCCAGCACCCTGTGCCATGGCCATGGTCAGTGGCCACTCCATGAAGCTGCTGCCCACCCACGCTGCCTCTTGCATCCCCCTTCTTTTCCAGCCTCTGGCCTTCACTCTGAGCACTGGATAACCAGTGTCCCTGAACACCTCAGAAGGCCTCTCAGCTGATTAGGTATTGGCACAGAGGCTCTGGGAATAGATGTTTGAACAGGAAAACCAGAAATTATGTCTTGACCAAGGTCCATGGTCCCTGGGGCTGACCTGTTCCTGTTCTCCATGCAGCCAATGTAAGGACTGGCACCCCTTACACTGCGCCCATCGCCCCATTTCCTTAAGTGTCATTATCATGCTTGCTGCCTCTCATTTTCCCCCATGCAGACAGCTGTCAGAAGAAAATGCTAATCTCCAGGAATACGTGGAGAAAGAGACCCAGGAGAAGAAGCGATTGAGCAGAACCAATGAAGAGCTGCTTTGGAAGCTCCAAACTGGGGACCCAACCAGCCCTATTAAACTCTCCCCCACGTCCCCAGTCTACCGCGGCTCCTCCTCAGGGCCCTCCTCTCCAGCCAGAGTCAGCACCACACCCAGATGACGTCACCACGCAGCCTATGGGAGCTCCGGCTTCTGTCCACTCCAGGGAGCGCTGACCAAGTGCTGGCAGGTGCCAGCGGCCGCCCTGCGCGCATGCTCAGTAGCTGCATATGCACCTGCGCGCATGCTCAGTAGTTGCATAATGCATCTTTTAGGCAGCGTTCCTGTCTGACCCATATGTAAGACTGTCCTGGTATTGGCGCTTAGGAAGGTGTAAACAGTAGAGTCTGATGTGTGAAAACGTTTTCCCTTAGTTAGAGCCAAAAGACAACTCCAACTGTTCTTGAGCGATGAACTTTCACTGCAGAATTTCAGGTTAGTCACAAATAGCGCAGTTTTGAATATACATTGAATAATCCTCGTGTACTGCACCAGTATGTGTATATTTAGATACGCGTATATACACATACGGCGGTTCTGAATTGCATTTTTTATAATGTGATGTGCTGACATATTTTAGTGAAGGTCAGCAGTTTTCTAATTTGTGCCTAAGAATTATTGGGAAATGAAAATGCATTTCTATCCATCTTCCCAGGAATATTTCTACCCAAAATAGAAAAAGGAAAAAAAAAAAAGATACAGAGAAGAAGCGCCTTTCAACCCATCACCGTGTGGTCTCTAACATAAACACCAGCGATTTGCAAAGGGTAACTGCCTTTGGAACAATCAGCTTCTTAGTCGACATGATGTGAGGTCACGGTCCTTCCATTCGCAAGTTTTAGCTCTGAGCCATCCTGTCGTGAGTGGATGAGGGAAAGGAGCGGGAGCCCCAAGGAGCTGAGCAGTTTTTCAGATACTACTCACGATAGCGACTCATCTATATAATCTTGTAAACACAAGTTTTGCTTTTTCCTAAATGGCATCTTGGAATCAGTCAGTAGACTATTTGACCCTCGGGAACCATGTGAAAGAGCGTGACCTTTTAGAGCGAGGGTGAGGATGACCTTGGAGCTGACCAAGACCATTCCTTGTGAGGGAAAACTGCTGGAAGGGTCCATATTTGACCAGGTACAGAGCAAGAACGTGTCCTCTGTCATTCCATTTGGCTTGCTCTGATGCAAGGCTGTAAACAGACACTTGTTGAAAGAGGAGCCTCAGGCCCACATCTCATAGGCAATCCCCCTCCAATTTGGTTCTCTATCTCCACTCCGTCATTACACATTGAAATGGCTCAGGGGTTCTAGCAGGGGCTTCCAGAAAACCAACTTCCCTGTCCTGGGGACCATGTCTGAGAGGTGCTAGGCCATCACACGACCTCCCAGAAGCCCAGTTGTACTTTCTGCTGGACGATCAAGCAATGCTCCACCTACAGTGGTCCCATTAGTCCCAGAAGTTTCTCCCAAACAGAGGAGCCCAATGAAACAGCCAGCCAGTGGTCACAGGCTACTGTACTGGCCCTTGTCTCTGAAGTGGTAGAATTAGAATGTGAAAGGTATTCATGTAGTGCTGTGGAAGATTAGGAGCATGATACACAAAAGAAAATAGTTTTAACAGTCAATATGGTGATATAATGATGCCTCTGTTTCTTCTTTTGACAAAGATCCTGCATTTTTCTCCCCAAGGCCTTCAAAGTTCTCCTGAGCACAGGCCTGCTTTTGAGCATGCCTGAGGCAGGAAGAGCCTTGGAGCTGGAAGAAAGGGCCTGAGAAAGGGCTCAGCTTGCCCAAGGTCACATGTGTGGCCAAAGTGGAGGCAGTCACGGTCCATGTGCCTCACACAACTCAAAGTTTGGCATCCTGGCTTCAGGCACATTCCATTTCTAGCAAACCTCCAAGGCTTTGGCCCATTCTGGGGATACGCACAGTAGATACTCATTGAAGAAACAGTTCTTTTCCCTTTAGTGGCGCTGCATGATACCGTGCTATTGATTTGGGCCTTCTGTTAGAGTAGATCATGCCACATTGACTAAATACACGAGTATTTATTCTTTTAGCAGGTGAGACCTGTGAACACAAGTTTGGTTGCAACTTAGTTCTCCGAATTAGGAACCACTTCTATAACCACACATGCTAAGAGCAGTTACACAGCAATACAGACTTCAGTGTGATGGTAGACTGTGGTACAGTGTGTTAGGCCGTTGCGGTCCCAGTTGTAGACGTTAGAACTAAGCAATCCCTCATTAGGTGGACTAGAGCTTTGCTCTCCCCGCCCTGACCTTGGGCACTCCAGCTCATTTCCACATGACCTGGCTTCATTTTCTTCATCACAGACACCTCATCTGAGTCATCACTGCTCCTGGAACATAAGCAGTGGTAGCTACTGTGCCTGTTCAACACTTCTACCCTGCCACCATTAGGATTCGGACCTCTCTTAACATGGAAATCTTCCTCTGTCCTCCTCCCAGACCAAGTGCTGTGTGCAGGAGCAGATGCAGCAGTGTCCTGCCTGCAACAGAAAGGATTGAGAAAGTGTGGTCCCCTGTGTGCTACAGGCTGGGAGAGGCCATCCGGCTGTGTGTCAGGATGGGTGGGGTCGGAGACTGGCACTCTCCTCTGGGATCTGCAATGGGGCCAAGCATTCCTTTTCCCACCTCATCCCCTCCCAGTTTCTGTGTTGCATATTTGTGTTTAAAACCTATTAAAATGAACTTGAGGGACTTGCTGCGATATCCATTTGATGTAACTGGAGACCTATCCCTCTCAGGCTGGGAATCCCAGGCAGGGAGGTGAGGGAGGTGTTTAGCAGGCTGGGTTCCTTTTCTGCATGACTGGAGACTCCTCTGTCCATAGACTCAGCAGGTCCAAGGTCCCTGCAACCACCCTGCCAGCCTGGGGTCTTCAGAAGCCCATGCTCTGGACTTGAGGTGCTCAGTGGCTCTGCTCTGCCCTGCTGAAGTGGCTGGAGTCAGATGGAAAAGAAGACCCAAAAGGTTGAGTACAGCCCTTCATCATTTCTTTCCAATTCAGACCTAGATAACCATAATTTTCTACCCCAAAGAGAGCATGACCTGGCTTCAATTCTGTCCATTTGTATTTGTTTCTCCTCTCCTGGGCCCTCTTGGTGTGGGGTCTATGCCAACTGGGGTACGCAAGATGCTGGCTAGCTCTCCAATACCCCAAGTGCAACCAGAACACCTGTTTATTCATTCCAACTCAAAACGCTCATTCCCCACATCCCACCAGCTTGGCTGGACCCTGGAGTGTCCCACGAGCGTTGGGCTTGCCAATTCCCTGTGGTGGTTGACAGGGTGTGTGGGAGCAGCAGTTCCCTTAGAGAGCCCACACCAAGCCTGAACTTATGAATAGTGGCTGAACGGTAGCCCCTGGCAGGGGACACACTTAAGTCACTTCCAGACTTCAGGTGATACAGCCCAGATCCTTCCCATCACCCCTGTTTCCCAGATGACTGGCAGTGACCACCCATTGATTAACGATTCACCTGTTGACATGTGACTTGAGTGCCCTCCACTTTTACAGTAGCCACCTTCCACTGTCCTTGTCCCCCACCCCCAAGAACTGTGTTCCTTCCCATGGCTGATTTGCAGCAGGAAGAGGAGACCTTTGAAATCAACTCACCGAGAGCCTGGCTCTGCTGCCTGAGAGACTCCTATCAGCCCTGAGACAAGGGAGCTGGAGAGGAGTTGCTTGCAGGTGGGAGCCAAGGAGTTGGATGACTGTCCCCCACATCCCGTGGGTCGGGGTGAAGGTCATTTTCAAAGCTGGTGTTGCACCAGTGTGTGGGCATCAGCAGTGTGACACCCTGTTCTCTCCCCCATGGTGACCCTGTCCACTCCAGAGTCTGCATCACATATTTAAACACACCACCACCATCACCAAAGGCTGGCAGGCCATTCTGGTGGTGAAGATGGACTCAAGACACTCAAGTTACATTTGCCAAATATTTTTGTAACAGTTAGTCTACTTTCAAATCCTGTACCCGAAACCTCATAAAAACAGAATAACAAGACACTTGGGGGCTTGGAAGGCTAAACCCTGTTCATTCCCATCTCAGCATGAAGATGCTGCCCACTTGCTTGGAAGTATTTGCAGCACCAGCACGTGCAAGCCCCCTGGGAGCCCTGCCTCCTTTCCCTTTGGGTACTCATA
Organism: Graphiurus murinus; assembly: GCA_004027655.1. NCBI lineage: Eukaryota > Metazoa > Chordata > Mammalia > Rodentia > Gliridae > Graphiurus > Graphiurus murinus. The sequence continues at coordinate 102,846 of PVLC010001550.1, read as the reverse complement.
ATGCAGATACCCAGACAAAGCCCTGCTGCACAGCTGCTGTCTCTGCCTAGTGGCTGCTCATTTGTCTGCAGCCAGATGAATGTGGCAGAGAAGTCTTCATTCTCCACCTCTCCCCTGTCCTGGTGGGATAGGGTGTTCCTTGTGGAGAATGCTACGTGTGTGTGTGTGTGTGTGTGTGTGTGTGTGTGTTGGGGGAGGTTACTGGGATTGAACTCAGAGTCATTCTACCTTCAGGCTACACCCCCAAGCCCTTTTTAATTTTGAAAGAGTCTTATAAGTTGTTGAGTCTTGCTAAACTGCTGAGGCTGGCTCTGAACCCGAGTTCCTCCTGTCTCAGCCCCCTCAAGTGCTGAGAATATAGGTGGCATGGCTCCTGCCTGCTTCTGACTAGGCTTAGTCCACTAGGTATAGTGTTTGCCTCACTGCATGCCTGTGGTCACTGGAGCCGTTCCTGGCATTAGTGGAGGTGCTGCCTGTTTTAGTCCCCAGGCTTTTCCTTGCCTTATATCTTTCATGGCTGTATTTATGGCTTGATAAAACCAAACGGTTCCCTTTAAACAGGGCCTGACAGATTTATCTGCTCTTGATTTCAACCCTTCCCACCAAAGCCCCAAACTCTGCCTGGGTCTGTGTGGCAGCTGATGGATTTAAAGGCCAGGATAGTTAGTTCCCTGGGATACAGTTCTGTAGGATTTCTGGTTACCTTGAAAGCTGAGCCTTTGAGAGCAGCTTTTGATTCACCAGAAGCATTTCATAACTAAACTATCAGGGAAGGCTTGCCCAGGTGACATCCCCTCAGGAATTCTGACTGGAATTGCTCCACAGGGGCTTGAGCAGTCCCCATCAGGGTTTTCTAAGAAATTACTAAAAAAGAAATCCTCAAAACCTGCCATGCCTCTTCAGGCTGCCTTGCATAACCCCATGGCAGCCAGTAGATGGCAGTGTGGCACTGCAGGAACCACTTGGTCCAAGTCATGCTCAGAGCCCAGAGGTTGCCTTCAGGTACTGGACACGTGAAGACATCCAAGAACAAGGCATGAAGGGGTTTTGCTGAGACCCTTGTCCCAATCCCAAGCAAGACTGGAGAGCCTGGGGGATGGGGAGAAGACAGCAGCAAAGTCCACACCGTAGCTCTAAAGGATTACCCTGGCTCCCGGAGTTGGGATGGGGAGTTCTTCCAACAGCTGGAAGAAAATGGGGCCATATAATTTTTAAAGCCATCAGCAAGCCACACATGGTGATGCAGGCCTGTAATTCCGTACTTGGGAGGCTGAGACAGGAGGATTGCAGATTTGAGGTCAGCTTCAGCAATTTAGTGAGGCCCTCAGCAACTTATTTTGAAATAAGGTTTCAAATTTTTAAAAACAGGCTAGGGGGTCAGAGGTAGAACACTACTGGATTCAAGCCCCAGTACCACAGAGGAAAAAAGAAAAGCCATCAGCTGTAGGGTCTTCCTAGATGCTGAAGAGCAGAGCAGAATCTGGAACCTTTCATAGTGGGGCACACCTGAGACCCAGCCAAATCACACAGCATACAAGGAAGCCATAGACAGAATTTATTAAATTTGCAGAAGCATGAGATAATGTACCACAAAATAGTTTGATTTTACAACATAAAGTATGGTCGGAAGTTGTCAATGTACAATGTGACGAGCAAAAAGGAGAAACAGTAGTTTCACATTTGTTTAAAAGTGATGGCTGACCCCTGCTCTTGTCCTTAAAATAAAAAAACAGTGTAATAAAAAGCAGGAGGGGTCCAGCAGAGACCAACCTGATTTGCAGTCAGCATCAGAATCTAAAGCTAGTATCAGCATAAGAAACTATAAGAAAACTATTAGAAAAATAGAACATCAAACAAGCAAAAAATATCATACAATTTACATAATAAAAACACACAACTCTTGATAATGGCTCCACATTCAGTAGAAGAAAAATGTCCTGGAGAAACCACACTATTCAGGTTTGATAATAAACCAACCCTCATTAGTATCATGACCCTTTGTGATCCTTAAACCCATCGAAGCTGAAAGGCACAACTGAAGCAGGAAACTCAAATATATATTACAACTTCTCAAATGGGAAAGTAACTCCCCAACTTAAGTTTGCCATCGAGAAATGTGAAATCATATACCTTTGTTAATAAGTTAATAAACCCTGACTGTAGCTCGCTCATGCTTCCTGGCCCTGCTGGACACGCGGATGCCCTAAGTGTGGACGAGGTCTTCCCTCTCGTGGGTTTCTGGCCTGCAGGCAGCTCAACACTTTCTAATAGGATGATCAGGAAGGGCTCCTTGATAACTGTCCCCAGACCCTCACACAAGCAGATCCCTCTGGGGACAGCCTTGCGCTCGGTGAAGCAGAGGGCATAGAAGGCGCTGGATTAGTGAGGACGATCACAGCCAAGGGCATTTTTTGCCTTACATATCCATCAGGCATCACAACCACAATGACACATGCAGCATGGTAACTTGCACCACGGTGCCAATACTGCATTTCATGACCCAAGAGAAGTGTGACTGATGCACATTTCCCCCTTGGGAGCCTTGGATGATATTCTCATTACAATGGCAGAGTTGAAATTACACATAAAATGCTGAATCTGAACTTGAACTCTTTAACGGTCCCACAGATAAGTTACACACACACCCTGCCCACAATCTCCTTGTCCCTAGCACTCAGAAGCCCACTAGAGTATGTGCCCAGAAACCCTTTCGTGCCCGGCCAGCAGCTCCGCTGGGACTGGCGCCCAGCACTTAGGTGCCACCAGAAGCAAAGGCTCTCATTAAATTGTGTGAGCATGGAACATTCAATGAGACAAGACAGACCCTGGCACCCCTCCAGCAGTGCTATGACCTGGCCTCAAAGCCTAGGGACAAGTCCACACTTGCCCTGGAACCCAGCCTCCCACCAAGCACTGGTGGCTGTCCCCACGTTTTGCCAAGGTAGGCGAGAGCTCTCACTGGGTGGCACTGCAGCACTGGCCGATTCTGAATGCTCACTCAGTGTCCCGAACCCCACCTGTGAAGCGCAGCCAACGAGGGCCAGGCAGGCCACGTGTCTGCTCTGGGTGTGCATACTGCCAGGGCCAAACATGCAGGCCTCGGTCACCATGGGCAGGCAGAGAAGTCAGGCACCCCACGGTCCTGCAGTCACTTCTGGCCACAGGCAGGCGGGTGGCATGTGGCACCCAAACCACATCAGCCCATAGGATGAGGTGGGGGGTTGCCAAGGTAGAGATAAATTTCAGCTGTTAAGACAAAACAAAACAAAAAACCCCCACAAAGGTGTGTGTGTGTGTGTGTGTGTGTGTGTGTGTGTGTGTGAGTGAGTGTGAGTGTGGCGGGGGGAGGGGGATCAGAGCAATTTTGACAACACTAAATTTACCCATCTTTCAGAAACTGCCTGGGAAAGAGGAGTGTACCATTTTCCCCCATCTTGGTTTGTAAAAAATAAATCCCAACCCACAAAAGCCTGCCTAACGGGTGTGGACAGACATGATGAGTGTGTACATGCACACACACAGGCTCTGTGTCTCTCCAGAGTCTTCCCAGGGTGATGTCCGCCTCCTCGGGGGCCTGCTGCTCCCCAGAGATGTCCTTCATCCCTACGTGTTAGCAGAGCTCCTGGGGCTTCCACTGTGTTGGCTCCTTCATGGGATTTGGGCCTGGAGACAGGAAGGGCAGGTACTCATCAAAAACAGTTTTCCCAAGGTTGAGAGTATCTGGGGCTGGTGCAAAGTAAATGTGGCATATGTGCTGTCTTAGAGTGTAATTCCTGACCATGTAGGGCAACTGACAGTGATACTCTTATTTGGGTAGAAGGTTAAGTGATATAAAACTACTGGTCATTTTATAGGATTTTCTAGGGGGGGGAGGGCTGTGTTTTTATTTCAGGATAAGGAATGATAAATGTGCTAAGAAAAGTCTATTAAAATTGTGAGGCTCACCCCAAACACTATTACATATTTCACTGCCCCTGTAACACAGAAAAGCCTGCTGACAGATGTACACAACCTGTTCTTAATAAAAGCACAATGACCAATGAACTGTGCAAGTAATTCAACCTTTGGTGTCCTTTACTGACTAGAAAGTTTCTCTTCCAATAAGGGAGGGTGCTGGCATGCCACATCCTCCAAAGCCTCTGTGTGCTTCTGTGCTGCATACTCTGACATCTGAGCCAGGACAGGAGGACAAACATGCACCTGTCCCACATCCTCATGTTGGGAGAGGTTAGAGGGTCAGACCCAAAATGCACCTTTCCACTTTTGACTGATAAGGTTGCTAGCTAATAAGTCAACTTGTAAACACATTGTTGGGTGCCCTCTTGCACAAAAACATCAGCCAGGAAGAAATTAAGGTTAAAAAAAGAAACAAAGAAACAAAAGAATGCTCTCTCCCCCACCTCACTGGACAACGTCTTACTCTGATGTTCTCTCTGCCTACATAGAAAACAGGGAAAAAAAAAAAAAATCAGGCAAATGGCTAACTGGCCCAGTAAGACAAAAGACAACTAAAACCCCAACAAAATAAGTTAATATTTATCAAAATATTTTACAGCACCAATCTACATAAATTTAAATATCTTTCTTTGGAAAGCCAAGCTTTGGGGTCTAACAATACTCCCCAGATGATGTTTGGAACAAATCTTCCAGCAAGGTTGTCAGAGCCTGGTATAAATTCCCAGTCCTGGACCAGCAGGACGCCGTCCACTGGCTGACCCGGCCTTTTGGCTGTTTCACTAATTTCTTGGTTTGTTTTTGTTTTTTGTTTTTGTGGTGCTGGGGATCAAACCCAGGGCCTTGATTATGCAAGGCAAGTGCTCTGCCACTGAGCCATGCTCCCAGCTCAGTTTCACCAATACTCGAATTTCTCTCCAAGAACCTTCTGGAGCAGAGGGAAAAAGATAAGTGCCATCAATTGGTCAAGCTTCTTTCTACCAGATTTGTATCACTGTCTGGGCAGGAAATGGGAAAGTAGGCTTCAAAAGCAGCATTTACGTCTCTGTGGTGTCTAAAATGCCCACCTCCTTCACAAGCTACCGAGTGACAGTCAAAACAGAAGTGAGGCTCCATCGTCGTTCACCATTCCTCTGGCTTCAGTCCAAAGGAGTGTGTGAAATGGTGTTGGTCCCAGGCACGACCCCAACCTACAGGAGATGGAGTGTAGGTGCATACAGGGAGCCAGAGAAGGACACCGGACAGAGTCCCAACTGGACTCACAGCTCCAGCATGGATTAGAGATGGGAAGATGGGAAGCCATCGCATTTTAACAACAGGTACCCGAGAGGAACAGCAACAAGACCTCAAATCACCTCGTGAGGACTAGAGACCCTGAACCACATGCCGTGGCTGCAGCAACTAGCTATGATCCAAGTTAGTGTTAAACCCCAACTTAATATGGTAGAGTGATTCACAGCAACAAACAGGAGGGAGGATTTGATTTCCTCACAGGTAAGACACAGACCATGTCAGGGGCCAGAAATGTCACGCCACCCATCTTGAGAATCATATTAAGCCCCAAAAGACTGGCACACAAGCATCAGAAGGTGAAAATCAGTGAATGGCAAAGGCCCACTGCAAGAGTCGGAAACTGCCACTGTGAGGCCAGTCCTGAACAATACAGTCTCACTTTCCAGTTACCCAGGACACTCAGTCCATGATGACAGACACCAGAAGCAGCTAGAAGTGTTTGGGGCCTGGAGGGAATGGGACTGGAGAAGGTCCCCCGGCTTATGTATGACTTGCAAGCATCATCAGCCCTATGCTGGCCTTGAAGCCTTTGTTCCCACAGGAGTCTTCTGTGCCTATGATGAGTCTCCTTCCCTCGATCCTACTGCCATGCTGTGAGCCAGGCTCTGTCACTGTCACCATGACAGCAAAGTGTTCAACGGGAGTCCAGGGAGAAGCCAGTCCTGAAAGCCACTCTGAGGGCAAAAGCAGAAGGAAGATGGCCTATCTTTCCTCTAGTGACCTGCTGTGGCTCAGCTCTGGGCTGGCACTGCTGGGGATGCGCTGCTTTACACTACTCACCGTCTATGGCTGGCTGTTCAGGCTGAGGGGGAGATACTACTGAAGGTCTGGAGCACACACATTTGTAATACCAGAGTGATCCCCAGGGAGGGAGGCAGGGTGGCCTCCTTCCTGCCGGGGCTGCAGCAGCAAGGTGCCCAGCTGGCGAGGAGAGGGGCTGCTTTCTTTGTTCAGAGGGAAGTGAGGCATGTGGCGAGCCCCAGCCAGGGAGCTGTCCAGAGGTGACCAGGGCCTCAGAAGCAGGCTGAGGGGCCAAGTCTGCCCGGGGCCACACCAGCAGTGGCTGAGCCTGAGGGTCAATTATTTGCACCTTTGACGGCATCAGGGATGTTGCAGATGTGGGTCACTCCTTATACATCGGTGGAGAGAGTGAGGTGCTTCTCGTCCCTCAGGGCTGCTGCCACCTCCAGCAGGCGGGGCTGCAGGTCACTTGCACTGGTCCAAATTGCCATCAGGAGTCCTTGCCTGGCCAGCGGCCAGGGACGCCTCCTCACTGTGCCACAGCCCATACCCAAAGTAGATGGCAAAGCCTGTGGGTCAAGAGCAGAGAAGTGTGAGTGTGGCAGGCAGGGTGCCCAGCTGACAACAGGGCTCTTCAAATGAGGTCAGCCCAGGTCACTTCCCGGCTTCTACTGCGGCGAAGCTACTGGGTCAGTCAGGACTTACACTGTGCACTGCATGAGCAGTGAGCCGGAGGACTGGGGAGGCACCAGCCTTTTAGTTTGACTCCCACTGCTCGAAGGCAGGCTTTCCAGTGGGCACTAGATGTCCCCAGCTTTTGGCCTGGACAGTCCTGCTGGCCCTATTTTTTTCCACATAAGTGACTATCTGACTGCAGAAGATATTTCATACTGAGAAACATATTTAACACAAGAGTCCAGCATCCAGGACTCCAAAGGACTGCAGTTGGGACTGGAACCTGTGCTTCTAACTACCCGTCCAGGGACTGTCATGTCACCAGCTGGCCCCAGGGCCACTTTGTACAATGGACACAGGAGAGGAGGTCTAACAGAAGGACTCAGCAACTAGGAGTCCAGGAAATGAGCTCGTACATCAGAATGCAGGGACTCCTATGGGGACAGTGGGAAAAGGTGTCCTTTGCCTCCACCAGGAAGCACCAGTGAGTGTCTACTTAGACATGGGCTACACCTCTGGAGGACTAGGGCCTGTTCCTGGGGCTTAGAGATGAGTATCCTGGAGAAAAGTGCCCCTGGTAAGGAGCCCTGGAAGAACAAGAGGCAGCAACCGCTTCTGGACCAAGGGCTGAGCATGTTAGAAAAGACACGGTGCACAGGCAAAGGTCAAGGTCAGTTCCCTGGGCACCAGTCTAGCTCCTCCAGGACCAGAGGCAGAGGCCCGGTAGGAGCAGGACTCGGCTAGCCCTAGAGAGTGCTCCGGGTACCCAGGCAGCTGGTCTTCTGACTGAGTTGTGGCCCCACCAGACTGCACCCAGCCTAGTCATCTCATGTCAGAACAAGAGTGCTAATGTCCTGGTGACACCTCCTCAAGGCCCCAAAGTTCTGTCCATCTCCAAGGAAGACACTGTTATGAGCAGAAGAGCCAGGAGACTCTGGTGACAGCCACACCTGCCAAGGGCTCCAGCCTACACAGACCAGGCGCTCGCCAGGTCCAGGGAGGCACAGCACAGACCCTCTCGACAGGGCTCAGGAGCCTCGTGCTTATTAACATCTAGCTCCTGGTGTGGATGACAGACTTACTAAAGTATAAAGTATCTGAAAGGAAGGGGAGGACCCCCAACCTTCACAGGGTCCAATACTGTTTTAGAGGAAACTACTGACCATATGTGTTTGCCTTGTGCTATGAAATCTGGGACGAGGGAGGCTTTATGACGTTAGCCATCCAGCCAGGTAGCAGGGATGACAACTGAGCAGTCTGCAGGAGCTGGGAGGGCAGCGAGAGGCCCTGTAAGAGGCAGGACAGTATATATGCTGGCTGCAGTGAAACCCACCACCCAACATACCTATGAGCATCCACACTGCAAAGCGGACCCAGGTGCCCTGGTCCAGCTGCACCATGAGATAGATGTTCACAAAGATGCTCAGGACAGGGAGAACCGGCAAGAAGGGTACCTGCAGAGACACGAGGTGGCATCAGATGACAGAGGGCAGCGTACCCCACCCCAGTGTACACACACACACACACACACACACACACACACACACACACACACACATCAGGCAAATCTTAATAGGTGGGAGTCTGTTTCCAAGTTACTAGTTGCCAAAGTGAGCTTCATTCTCATTTTCCCCTCTTGTTATTCTCTGGATAAAGAAAGGATGAGAAAAGGGATTTCCACTCAAAGGTCAAACTGTTTTGATTTGTATAACCTAAGATGCAGAATCAACTCCAAGGCTGGAAAATGGCATGCATGTGCTCCACTGGGACAGATATTTACAAGAAACCCAGTGAATGAGGTGAACGCACCACCTGAGACACAGGAGAGGGGCTCCTCCTCCTAAGGCTGGGCCTCATTCAGCAGACACCCTCTGTGCACCCGGGGCCCTTCTCCACATTCCCCAGAGCTGGCTGCTGAGAGCTGCCCTCTGGAGCACCAGGCCTAGAGGAGCCCATGCAGGCTCGGCGCCGCAGCAGGAGGGCCAGGTCTGTGATCTCTCCAGCTCACCTTAAACGAGAGCTTGGTCTTACTCTCCGGCTGCCTCCAGATGATGCCTGTGACCGCTGCACAGAGGAGGATGGATCCTGTGACCACGAAGACGGCCCACAGCTCCCCTCTGCCCAGAGCATCCCGTCCCAGCACGGCCACGATGCACAGGGTGACGATCAGGACAGCTGAGAGAAGAGAAGAGAGAGGGGCCATTCAACCACTTAGGACTTCCCACAGGTTCCCTCAGCGCTCCCACAACCTGATCAGAGGGAGGTTCCACTTTTGAGGCATCAACTACAATGAGAAATCAAGTGTGGTGGTGCGTGCCTATAATCCTACTACTTGGGAGACTAAGATAAGAGGATCATAGGTTTGAGGCCGGCCTAAGCAACTTAGGGAGACCCTGTTTCAAACAAAACATGGTTGGAGTTGTAGGTCAGAGGTAGAACACCCCTGGGTTCAATCCCCAGTACCACAAAAACAAACAAAACACCTACAATTAAGAAAAAAAAATTGATGTCACCATCTGGCCGCAAAACAAGATATTAATCTTCTTCAGCAACTCTCCCCATCCCCAACCAGGCAATGTCAACAAGGAAGACCACAAGCACTTTGCAGAGACGAGACAAGCTCTTACCTATGAGGCTGGTTGAAATGTTCACAATTAGTCCAGAGAATTTGGAAGGCTCTGTGTTTTTGGGTGAGAGTACGGCTTTCAAGGAAAACTTCTCTGGTACAGGTAAAAAGCCTGTCTGGGAATCACTGGTGCTCACCAGCTCATTCTGGTCTACCTGATCTAGCTCATCAGTAGTTCTGGCCATCTGGTATACCAGGTTGGGTTGTTCTGGCTGATACCTGTAAAGAAATACATGGTGTGTGACCACTGTAATCTGCTTTCATTAAGCAAAAGGATATGTGCCAATTGAAGTTCTTAGCAAGCCTTCAAAGGAACACTGTCCAAGACAGGAGGCATAAAATGGGAAGAAGCCAGTCAGCACAGTGCACTCTTGGGCAATGTAGAGACACAGGAAAAGAGACCTGAGTCCTTCTTCCTCCTTCTGAGCAACATCCTCCTTTGATGTGTCTATTTTTGGAGGAATGTGACCTCCACTATGAAGCAGCTCGAGACTTTCTCTTGCTGTGAAGTAGGTGTGACCCTTGGATGCTAAGATTGTAGGCCACTTCCCACAAAACCATGATCATAGAGAGCTAAAAGAAAGGACAGAAATAGAAAGCACTAACACTAGGATCCAATTTGGTGAAGGAAGTCAGAGAATCATGCCTGCAGGCTGATGGATTTGAGAAATTCTGTTTGTGTGACCTAATTGGATCCATTTATTCTAAAACTCCAAGTGCTTTGGAGTAAATAACTCTATAGAGATGGGTAAAGGACGGAGCCTGAGGCATGATTTCCAAGACATAAGCTACCTGCAAGCAAAGCATCTGTTTTAAATGAGGGTCCTTATCTTCTTGCCCAAAACGAATGGAGTGTAAATCTCTTCCACCAGCCTCCAAAACCAGAGTGCTTTCTGAATTATTTTGCATATAATCAACTCTAAGAGTGAGCTTAAAGATAGTTAACCATTTTCATACTGATTCACTTGTGTAACCTGACTCAGTCAATGAAGAAAGTAGGGGAACCTATAAGAACATTCAAGTGCTGAGCCCCTGGGAAGGAAGAAAATATAGGGTCTGCAAAATAGCTGTAGCTTATTCTGCAAAGGCATTACTGAGGCTCGGCCAGGTTTTATGTAAATTAGAAATGGAGGTAATGGCCTTGTAAGTATAAACACTTGAAAAGAAATAAGGCTCAGGATGGGTGTGATGGTATATACCTGTAATCCCAGTACTTGGGAGGCAGAGACAGGAGGATTACAGATTTGAAGCCAGGCTTGGCGACTTAGCAAAACGCTCAGTAACTTAGCAAGGCCCTGTTTAAAAAAAAAAAAAATTAATAGGGCTGGGGGTCTATCTAGCTCAGAGGTAGAATGTCCCTGCATTCAATAGGGGAGGGAGGGAGGAAAGGAAGGAAGGGAGGGAGAAAAGGAAGGAAGGAGAGAAGGAAGGAAGGAAGGAAGGAAGGAAGGAAGGAAGGAAGGAAGGAAGGAAGGAAGGAAGGAAGGCTGACTCTTACAGTGTAACCAATAAAAGTGTCCACGACCACGTGTTCTCGTGATTATACTATCTTGGGTCACATCGGAAACAGAGAGCCCTGTGTCCCCCCACCCCAGCCCACCCCCATAGGCAAAGGAAAACAGGAGCCAGGGATTTGATTTGGGAGAGGTACTGGGGTGGGTGAGAGCACCAAGTCTGGGCCCAGGAGGCACTCCACCATGTCTATCTTCAAGATGAAGATGGCCAGAACCTAGAAAGTGTGCCTGAACATTAACATTGACCCCCTCCACCACATAAAGAGAGTCATATCCCCAGTCATAGTGCGCCCAGACTCTGAACATCACACTGAGCTAACTGCCACAGATCTGGGATTCTCTCAATGCTTCCAGGGCCTGCCCAAGTCTCCTATGTACCAAGAACTTGGACACGTGGCAGTCATTACCCTAAACCTTCAAAAATTCTAATATCAGGGTCCAGATGCTACAGCGGGCCTGAGAACCTATCTTTCTAATATCTAGTCAGAAAAATGAGGGCATATGGCAGAGGGAGGTGAGGGCCACTCCCATTCTTTGCAAGGATATCTTCCCAACCAGGCTGTCAACCACCAGGCCCCACCCTTTCCCCAGTAGCCAAAAGTTACACTATAGAGACCATTCATTAGAACTACCAATGCATCCGCACTGGTCATAGAGCACAGAAAGCCATACGTACCGTAAGACTAACACACAGGCAGCCACCAAGGAGTAAGCCAGGAGCGTGCCGATGGACATGAGGTCTACCAAGTCCTTCAGGTCAAAGAGGAAGGCCATCACAGCTGGGGAGGAGACAGACATCAGGATCCATGGAGGCCCCCTGCACCCCATAGCCAGGACCACTCCACCTACAGTCCAGGGCATCTGAGGGGTGCTGCTCTTACTCCCAGCCCTATGCCCACCTTTCCACAGAAAAACAATGCTTCAAGGGGCAACAAGTTCAGGATTGAAACACACAGACAGTTCTCAACAGATGGGAATAATAATTAACCATTAAAAATTGACATTTGTATAAAGGGTACTTTTATCCTTTGATCTTCCCAACTGTGTAAGCCATCCCTACAGTACAGGTGGAGAAATGGAAGTCTACACAGGGTGAGGAGTGTTATCTAAGGTTACATAGCAGGTGAACGGAAGGGCCAGGATATGAACTAGGTTCCTGCAACTCCAAGTCCAATGTGTCTTCCTCCACACTATGCTGACTAGACAGTCATGTGAACCCATCCATCCATCCGTCCATCTGTCCATCCAATCATCCATCTTCCACCCATCAATCATCCATCTACCCATCCACCTATCAATCTTTCAATTATCCATCCATCTACCTATCATCCACCCATTAATCATCCATCCATCCATCCATCCATCCATCCATCCATCCATCCATCCATCATCAACCCATCAATCATCCATCCATCTCCCTATTATCCAACCCTCATTCATCTATTCATCTCCATTCAGCACTGATTGAGAGTGACCAGGCGCTGGCTTCTAGGTATACACTATTAACCAGGGCAGGCCACAGTCCCTAGCTTCTTGGAGAGTATCCTCCCTACATCAGTAGACAACAGGGATGGGGAAACAAGGGAGGGAAAGCCTGGTCCTCTGGGAGGACTTAGGGGCTCCTAACCCAGACAGGTGAGCAGGAAAAGCAGAGTTCTTCTTCATGTATAAATATCACTTTGCACATAAAAAAAATTGAAGAGTAGTTCCCAAAGGACAACAGCCTCCTCACCATAGCACTGCCTTAAGAAAAAATAACCACACGTGCTTGAGCTGGGAATGTAAATCAGTGGTAGAGTGCTTGCCTAGCATGCACAAGACCCTAGGTTTGATCCCCAGCACTGCAAAACAAAACAATTTTTTTTTTTTTTTTTTTTTGCAGTACTAGGGATTGAATTCAGGGGCTTTCTACCTCTGAGCTATACCCCCAGCCCTATTTTTTATTCTTTATTTTGAAATCGAGTCTCACTAAGTTACGGAGTGCCTCACTAGGAAGCTGAGGCTGGCCGCGAACCCGGATTCTCTGGTCTCAGCCTCCCGAATGCTGGGATTACAAGCATGCTCCACCACGCCTGGCTCAATTTTTTTTTTTTAATTGACATGCAATGCTTTTTGAAAATCCTTTATAATTTTTGTAAAAGCATGTGTGAGTATGTTGATGTATATGTCAAATTTCCCACTTAAAAAATAACTTGGCAGAGGCCAGGCATGGTGGTGCACACTTGTAATCCCAGCACTTTGGAGACTGAGACAGGAGGAGTGCTGGTCCAAAGTCAGCCTCAGCAACTTTGTGAAACCCTGTTTCCAAATAAAAGTAAAATAGGGCTGGGGGTATAACTTGGAGATAAAGTGCCCCTGGGTTCAATCCCCCAGTACCCCACCACACACACACACAAAATAACATGGTAGGAAAACCTACTCAAGAGTTGCTTTCAAATCACCTGCAATCAATACAAGTTGAAACATATACACACAAAAATTATTTTTCACCAATATCTTTGAAGCCCCACTAGATCACTGCATGCCAAACAAATTTAAATTGACGGTAAATAATAGGGATTAAAGAACAACTAAGGTTTGTTGGATAATTAGAACAGTATCCAATTATGCATGCCACAAATGCCTACATTCCTGCTCATGGAGAAATCTCAGACAAATTTCTTCCATGTGAGGTGATTTCAGAAAAAATAAAAACTTATCACTCCCGCCAATGAAAAGAAAGAGCAAATTCTTGGCCTGGTGAATGGCATATACTTTGTAGTCACTTGAGAGATTATAGTTTGATCTTTTTATTGGCACAGAAAGGAAATTAGGGCTAGTCTTTAATATGATCACAGTACATAGACACCCTAAAAAACGTTTACTATTTCCAATTCTTTAATCTCTTAAATATGCTGGTCATATTCTGACATACTGCACTCCTCCACCTGATGGCTGTGATCACTTGCAGGAGTATAAAAGTACACAAAGATCTTGTTAAATAATTTTAAAATTGCTTCTGCAAAAAATTTATCAATTCATAAAACTAAGAAAGCTTTGCTGGGAAAACCAGGCGTGGTGGCTCACCCTTGTAATCCTAGTACTTGGGAGGATGAGACAGGAGGATCGCAGGTTCGTGGCCAGCCTCAGCTACTTAGTGAGACCATGTTTCAAAATAAAGAATAAAAAATAGGGCTGGGAGTGTAGCTCAGAGGTAGACTGCCCCTGGGTTAAATCCCTAGCACCACAAAACAAACAAAACAAACAAAAAAGAATGTTTTGCTGGGAAATAAACACTAATAAAACTTAGTAAGTAATACATTCAAGTAAGATAGTCAAGTGTCTTACCAGTGGCCATTCATCAGAGGTACAATTTCTGACTGATATTGGTATTCTAACTTATCAAACAAAACAAAAGCACAACTGCTGTATTCGGACCCTGGGAAGAGCCTGGCTGCCGCTGGCATAACACACATCAGGGCTCTAGAGCCAGCTCTGCCCTTCCTGGGTGTGTATTCTTCCTCTGCCTCTCTGGGCCTAGAGGTCAACATCTGTACAGCGGGATGGTATCTGCCCCTCGAGGCTCTAACCAAAGAAGAAAACACAAAACACATTGCATGCAGAGATGTTCACACACACTTTCTTTGGGGGCCCCCTTTCCTCTATCAGGGGTCCCTGAAACAACATAACTTAGAGAGCTCCTTATTTTGCTGACTTCATCTGTTAAAATGGTCCTCTCAAGGATGAACATGATTCACTAAAAGAAATCTCTGAATCTGCCACTGTTTATAAACTTAGGGGCAAATAACTTCATCAGCAACATACTCAGTATTCTCCGGGGAATTGGTCACACATTTTAAAAAACAATGACCATCACGGACACTGGTTTTCAGGAGAATCCATGGGCTAAGATTCATGGACACTGGATTTCCAGATAATAACCAAAAGTCGCACTTGGCTTGTATTATGCAGGATGTCGACCTGCCAAAGTTCACTCGGTGAAACATTTGTAGGTGGGTAAATAAGTGGGTGGCTTTCAGGGATGGTATGTGTTCTAAACTCTCATGGAGAACGACACAAGAGTTAAACTCTCTTGAGAATCTCACCACATCCTCTGTAATACTGACACCTCTGCCTTTTGTCAAAGGAGCAAGTTATCTTTCAATGAACCAGATTCCAAGAGTTTAAAAGGCCACTTAAAATTTCTTACAGACCAGTACATTGCAGGGTGTCTCTGGAGAATTATAACTCAATTATTAAAATGCTGGCACATGAACTGAAGTCCATTACTTACCAGCAATGGCACCTGAGGTGAGTGTGGCGATTATGGGCGTTTTGGTCCTATCGTTGATTCTGGCCAAAAATTTAAACAGCAATCCATCTTCAGCCATGGCGTAGATGACTCGTGGCATGGGGAACATGGATCCTAGAAGGCTAGGTGGGGGAACAGCAAAATACATGAGTGGAATTGTTTACCAGGAACAAAGGCGCCATACGCAATTGTGCACCGTTTACCACCAAGGAAAAGAGAGGGAGTCAGTGTTTCTCTCCTAGAACTGGCTCCCCTCCAAACTGTGCAAACCACATGTCTACAGATGCAGCACTTAATACATCAACCCCTAAAAAAGCACACATTGTAAGTGTGGACTAAGGTAAAGAATGGGGAACATCTAATGTAAACAAGCATGCAATCCAGATGTAATGATATGGAAGGGAAATTTTGTATTTATTCCTGCAATGGTCTCTAACTGAATCAGACAAAATATAAGCATCGCTGCATTCATGAGGATTTCTCTGTGGCAAATCAATATTTAGCAAATGGCTTCTGTTTACCCAGCCTAGCATGAAATAGCTAAAGCAAAATGTTTCTCATCATGAGGCACTTACTTTTTCCAAGCAGTCCCTGCTAAGGGTCAAAATATGGTGTTCAAAGAGGGGTCTGATGAAAGTTAGGGTCAAAGTTAGGAACTGTTAGTCCCTTACTCAACAGACCATGTCCAAAAGTTGGCCTTGGGTTCATCACAATGAAAATACAGGAGTAACTTCTTATTTGTGGTTTTGCTTTCTGGGGTTCAGTTACCCATGGTCAACCACTTTCCAAAAACATTTCATAGAAAATTCCAGAATTAGCCAGGCATGGTGGCACACACTTGTAATCCCAGTACTTGGGAGGCTGAGACTGGAGGATCTGGGTTCGCAGCCAGTCTCAGCTACTTAGTGAGGCCCTCCGCCACTTAGTGAGACCCTGTTTCAAAATAAAGAATAAAAAATAGAGCTGGAGGTGTAGCTCGGAGGTAGAATGCCCCTGGGTTCAATCCCCAGTACCGAAAAAAAGAAAGAAAATTTCAGAATTAAACAATAATTTTCAAATAACTTTTATTGTAGTATATTATTATAATTGTTATACTTCATTTTTATTCTTGTTAATCTCGAGCCTAAATTGCAAGTTAAACTTAATCACAGGTATGTATGTGTTGGGAGAAACATCCTATTATACAGGGTTGGAAACTACCAGTGGTTTTAGACATCTACTGAGGGTCCTGGAGCATATCTCCCCATGGATAAGGGGGGATCAATAACACAAACAACTCTTGGGATGATTAACAGCAACAAATGGTGTGTGTGTGTGGGGGGGTATCTGAGTTAGGGCACCAGTTAAGAGTTCCAGGGAAGAGAGACACATTAGTGGCTAACCTGGGTACAAGCTCTCCTCACACCAGCCTCCTTCCTTCCCTCCTCCAATAAGCCACACCCCAGAGCCCCTCACCTGGTAGAGAGTGCACAAAGGGAGCCCACAGCCACTGCATACTTGGCTCCCTCCCAGCCCACATGCTTGAAGGCACCCGGCAGGGGGCTATCCACGTCCAGGCAGAAGTAGGGCATCATAAGCGTGAGGGCGGCGGACACCCCGAAGTAGGCAATGAAGCAAATCAGGAGGGACACGACGATGCCCACGGGGATGGCCTTCTGAGGGTTTTTGACTTCTTCACCTAGAAGAGGCAAAGACTCAGCCCAAAAAGCAACACTCCACAGGCATGACACCAGAGGCGACACCAGGAACAACTACCCCACAGTGCTCAGCCCCACAGACACAGGGGCCTCTATGTTTCCTATCAGAGGGGAAACCTCAGCGACATACCCCAGATGGCCCACAGCCCTGGAGGGCATTCTCCACCTTTATATCAAGGTTCAACGCATGGGGAGACCTGTATCCTTCACCTGAGAAAACCTGGGAGGCTCAAGGCTGCCCTACTTCTTTGGTCCCCCCAAAGAAGGGTGACAGATCCTTAATGGCCTATCTCTCCTAGATGATGCAGATATGACATCAGGCCACATTTGTGCTGCTGCGATGCCCTCTCACAGCAGACCCCTTAGGTTATGCTCCTGATTCAATTTTCTGGCAGGCACTTCCACTCAGGGAAGTGATAAAGGGGTGGGGGCATTAGCAGGAAGCTTCAAATCTGCGCTCCACTCATGTGTGAGAGAGTGGCAGGTAGAACATGCCAGCAGGAAGGGAAGTGTGGGTGTGGGTGTGGGTATGAGGAGCCCCGCCTGGCTGCTGGGGGTGCAGGCGGCCCCGGGGGCAAGAGGGTGGGGTACCTGTGGTGGCAATGCAGTCAAAGCCCACGAAGGCATAGAAGCAGGTCGCTGCCCCCGACAGGACACCAGAGAACCCAAAGGGCATGAATCCACCCATGCCATGTTTCCTTTCTTTTGTGTCACTAGGGGAGAAAAAATATAAAAGAACCATGAGCAAAGATTACACACTTGCTGCTGTTTAAGGAGCAGAGCTCATATCCTGAAATGAAAATGGCAGAGTCGCGCCATCCCTGTCCCTGTGCCAGGCCCAGGGGCTTCAGATCCCAGGCCACATCCTTTCAACTCCATGTATGGCGGCGTCTGTTTGCAGGGCCACGAGCCCTCAGGATGGCAAATGCCATCAGCCCTTCCAGGAGCATCTTTTTTTTTTTGGTGGTGGTGGGGGGGTGCTGGGATTGATCCCAGAGGCATTCTAACTCCAAGTTATACCCCCAACTTGATTTTATTTCTTATTTGGAAACAGAGTCTCACTAAGTTGTGGAGTGCCTCACTAAGTTGCTGAGGCTGGCTTCAAACCTGCAGTCCTCCTGCCTCAGCCTCCCAAGTGCTGGGATTACAAGCGTGCGCCACCACGCCCAGGTCAGAAACATCTTTTACTAATGATTTCGGTAAGGAGAGGCAGAGATGTGAGCAGGTGTCGAACCAGAAACAGAGACTCCAGCCACTGCGGCTGGTCCCGCACTCCTCCCAGGATCCTCAGGGAAGGACAGGAACAGCCAGTCAGCTGCACTGCCAGTCCCAGGTCCTGCATTTACCAGGAACTAAGATCAAACAGATATTCTTAGAAATAAGGTTTAAAAAGGAGAAACTGTATTCACTAGCCACAATATTCATGGAGTAACCGTACACATGCAAAATCCTGAGCTGCTGAAGTGGCTGTGAATAAAAGCACAAGTGTCACTCTTGAAGGTTTCCTTTAAACCATGGGAAGGTGTTAGAACTGCATTCAAGGAAGAGGAAAGCGCAGGCAAACCGCACCATTATTAAATCACAGAGAGCCAAGTGTGATGGTGCATGCCTATACTCCAGTACTTAGAAGACTGAGATAAGAGAATTGCAGGTTTAGGGCCAGCTTCAGCAAGACCCTTGGCAACTTAGCAAGGCCCTGTTTCAAAATAAAAGATAAAAAGGGCTGGGGCATAGCTGGGGATGGTAGAATGCTCCTGGGTTCAATCTCTAGTACCACCACCAACAGCAAAAGAAATATAAACCCCAGAAAGAGTTAGGACTCACAAAAGAGGACTGGGGACCACACCATGCCTTCCACATGCAGATAAGAGAAGATAACAGAAAAGCAAACTTGGGAAAGGGAGGAAGACAGCTCTGCATGAGTCTCAGAGGGAGGAGATAAAGGAAAAAGCATCCTACTGGACCCTCAAAATAGTGACAAGGGGGCATCACACACCACCAAAATTGAAGGAATGCAGGGCAGGTGAACTCCTGGGACCTTGAGCAACGTGACCCAGTTCCTTCTGACTGACACCCACTGCACCTGCTCCTCAGACCCTACCTAACATTAGTAAGAAGAGCAAGGCCCCACTATTTGAAGATATGGGGGATACCAGTTAGCGAAAAAGGTGAGGTGCAAAAAAATGTATAAAAAAATGCCACCTTTTGTATAAGAAAGGGAAGAAACAAAACACACATATTTGTATTTGCTTGTGTTTATATATATATTTTAAAAAAGGAAGTTTACATACCCAAAACAAAATAAAAATGCAGGGGACAGAAGAAGAGGGAGCAGGAGCAGGAGCATTTCTCAATGAGAATCTTTTTTTTTTTAACATTTAATATACGTGGTTATTTTACCTACTCGGAAAGTAAAATTCAATTTTAAGTTTGGGTGTTACTGATCCCAGTAGCAGAGTAGCAATATAAAATAACCACAAAACCTATTCTACCAAAACACTTAGAAAGATTTTTTAAAAGTCTCTTCTTACAGAATCAATAATTAAACTGGTATACACATGGCAGATGGGTCCACTTATCACTTATTGTTACCATGGGTACACAGCCTGGCCACAAAGGAATGGGGTGCTTCCCCCCCACACACCACCACCACCTGACAAATGTCAGCTGGTTAAACATCAAATCAAGGCTAACCTAGGTGTCTATGTGGTGTTCTGTCCCCCGCAGTCGCAGTCTGGGTGACTAGACCTCTGCATTCCACTCCGTCAGTCACTGAGAAGTTATTAGCAAGGATAACAACTGACAAAGCAGGAGTCTGGGCCCTAGGGGCAGGTCACTTCCATGTAGCCTTTGCTACTGCATCGGGGCTGACACCCTTCATCAGGATTCCATTGTCTTAAGGTTTCCCTGCTACCCAACATAAACTGTTAGTTGTCCCTGAAGGCCCTATTACCCTTCCACAAAGTAATGGAACCTTTAATATTTCAGCTGGACACGTGGCCAGGCAGAATCGAGACAGTATGCTTCTCAGATCCTCTAACTGCAAGTATAACCATTCAACTGTGCTGGTCAGGGAGACTGAAGCAGATCGTATATGTATCTCCTGAGAAGTGAGCAGCACTTCTCAGGAGAAGTGTTTCCACTCTTCCCCTCTCCTCTCTGCCAGCTGGAGCAAGAGGGGCAGCCACAGCGGGCCCTGAAATGGCCTTGGGAACGTGGATCTAGGACAAAGCCAGGAGTAGGAAGGCTGGCCTGAGGAGGGAGATGCTTGACATGTCAACTGAAGACCTTTATTTTATTACACCAATGTCATGGCTGGTTTCTACCCCAACACCATCCAACCAAACCTCCACAGGCTTCTGCGTGACACAAACATATCACTCCTACTTCACGTGTTAGCTGCTTCTGGGACAGTGGGTAAGAAGGTCAGGGGCAGTGCAGGGCAGCTCAAGTCAAGGCAGTGAGGCACATCCAGGCGTAGGGACAGGCCAACTTGTGCTCTAAGGCCCCACCAGCTATGGAAAGAAAAGACACCAGTGGATCCTAAGCCCAGTGTGACCACACTTGCTCAAGCTCTTCCGCAGTACAGCGTTTGGTTAGGAAATGCCCTGCTATTTCAGAGAGACAAGCAATTTCATGCAAGACTGCATGGCTGCTGTTAGGAACACAAATCTAGAGCTAGAAAAAGAGAATAATTGTTTACAGATTTTAATAAAATGAAAGTGCCAGCTGTTCTCTAAACCTGTGGGAACTCCACCTCTTAAAGTGGCTGGTCCCTCATTGCCCCCAACAGCAATGTCCTAGATCTGCAGATGAAACTGAAGGGCGCTCCCATGCAGCCACAAGGCAGCACAGGCCATCATCGGGACAACGGGAAAAGTAAGCACCATCGGTTGGCACAACCTCTTTTGGGGGGTACTAAGGGTTGAATCCAGGGGTGTTCTACTTCCCAGCCACACCCCTAGTCTTTTTATTTTTTATTTGAAAATAGGGTCTTGCTAAGCTGCTGAGGCTTGCCTTAAACCTACAATCCTCCTGTTTGATGGGAATAATATAATTAAACCTCGACCAGGAGCCAGGAATCAAGAGAAGTCCTCGGTATTTCATTCCTGACTTGTAAACAGCAGCCAGTAAAAAGATGTTCTCAAAGTTTTCAAAAAGTCTATGGTCCTATTAAGCATATTTTGAATTGGCTTTACTCCACCTTGAATTAAAGGGCAGTATCAAACTTGGTATAAATCTAAATCTGGTATAAAATATCCTCATTTCTCTGTAGTAAAAGGAAGGGAAAAGAAGGCTTGCTTTTATTTGAGCTGATAGTCATGTAACAGTAGTACTTGTGAAGTTCCATGCATCTAGTTCAATCACTCACTGCTTATATTCTAGTGGTTGCACATCCCTGCCTGCTCACTGATCAGAGACCTGGAGGAAGCATCTGGACCCCTACCTTAGCTAACTACCAACTCAGTATGTGGGAATGCAGACACTATCAGTATGGAACCATGTTTTTCTGCCTTCCTTACAGCTGACATGGTCACCTGCTGATTCCTACAAAGGAATGCACACAGAAGGACATGTGTCTTCCTGGTCTGTCCTCAGAAGCCCTCATACTCTCTCTTCCCTTCTAAATAATCTGGGGCATGCTTGTGCCCACAACTGAGCACTGACCAGGCCAGGCAGAGCAGGACAAGACGTTATCAAGGGCATTAGAACAGGATGGAAGATGTCTGGGTCCCTGAGCTGGCCAGCTACTGCAGGACGGTGGCTCTCTACCAGACTCATGCATCACTATAAAGCCACTGCATCTCGGGAGTCTCCAAAGCTTAGTAGTTTAACTTTTAACTTAACTAAAAAATATATTATAATTGTTTACTTTATTCCCTTAGATTATTGGAGCTTGTTAGGGAAGGCTCTCTGGTGGCCTGGGAAAAGCCAAGATAGAAAGCTGGCCTGCTGCCTTCCAGACATTGGGGTGATAGGGCCCAAATCAAATGTGGAAGACAGAAGCCCTGGATAAAAGTGCCATGCTGTTCTTCTTCCCTTTGCATTACTAATATTATAGGAAGACATTTTAAAGTGGCGAGGTATCGCCAAGGAACCACAGAGAAAATCTCTTTTGAATCAATAATTCACAGGGTGGTCATGTAACCAAATATGAAGAAAAGAGATTACTTAAGGAGTCTGACAGTCCTAAACTACATGCAATCTGGAGTTGGAATGATGGTTTTGTATTTCCAAAGACCCTCCTTGTCTAGTCATGTGCTATCCAGTCCAGGGAATCAACTTTCACAAAAATTCCAAACACAGCCGGATGTGGTGGCGCCCAGTACTTGGGAGGCTGAGACAGGAGGATCCGAGTTCGCAGCCAGCCTCAGCTACTTAGGGAGGCTCTCTGCAACTTAGTGAGGTCCTGTTTCAAAATAAAGAATAAAAATAGGGCTGGGGGTATAGCTCGGAGGTAGAATGCCCCTGGGTTCAATCCCCAGTACTCCAAAAAAAAAAAAATCCGAACACACACAACAGCCCTCAGCTACTTCACTGTGAAAAACAAAGCAAATTAAAGCAACTTAACATAACAAACTCAAATGATAAAAAGATTTTCTTAAAGGCCCATATTATCCTAGCCAATTATACCCCAAACATGTATATGGTATCAAAGATGGACAACTGTCACATGCCAAGAGACAGAAGTAGCAACTCACTTGTGACACGAATGGTTGGATGAATTCCCAAAATCCTTCTCGGTGAGCTGCCAGTTTTCAATGTCTCCTTTCACAAATCCTGACACCATTATGAAGCAGAGGACCAGAACGTTGACACAAGTGAATACTTTGTTGACCATAGCGGACTCTTTCACACCAACTGTTAAGAGTCCTGAAAAGGTAACAGACAGAAAGCTGAGTGTGTTAACCATACGCTGGGAGACAGAATAGGGACAAAGACAAGAAGGTAAGGGGGAAAGAATCCCAAAGAAATCGAACCCTCAAAGACCTCTGGAAGCCTCTGGGAATGGGGCTGAATTAACTACTTGTCCAGAGGCAGAAGTCGTCTAAATGATCCAAGTCCATAAGGCACATCCCCAGCTATCTCAGTTTGCCTTCCAAATCCCCTGGGAATTAAGGACACCACCTACAGGAGCCCAAAAGGCAGCAGAGACATGGAACATGACAGTCAACCTCCTGTGGAGAACAGGTCCAGCACACCAAGCCGCCCCCTCTCTCAGGGAAGTACATTACTGAGGAACAATCTCCTAAAGCAGGATTTTTATATTCTCCAAGGAGACGCATTGCTCAGTTTCTTGGTAGAATGAGACTTTTTCAGATGAGGAAATTATTCAGATTTGCTTTGGGCTGTTAGTCATGTTGGCAGTAACAGCTATTTGTGGTTTTGGAACCATGAACACATATGGTTCCTCGTTGGACTCAGTGCATATAAAATAATGTCTAAGCTAGACCAGTTCTAGCTTGTAAACTCACATTTTAAAACAAAATAAACAAAAATCCAACCAAGTGGTACAATGGCACAGGAATCTCATGACAGCATTATCTTTGAAGCGCAAGTCCCAGGACCACCTTAGGGTGATCATGCCATTAGGAGAATTCATGATACCACAGTTTAAATCTTAAGTGTCTTCCAAAGTCCCATGTGCTAGTGGCTTGCTCTCCAGGCAGCATCCCTGGGAGGTGGTGGACTGTCTAGGAGGTGTGCCTAGTGGGGGGTCTTTACCTGGCACTGATCATGAACTGATACCTCTAAAACCACAAGCTAAAATAAAACTTTTCTCTTTATAAGATGATTATGTCAGGTATATGTTATAGTGACGGGAAACTGACTGAGATACATGGCTAGTATCTGTGATGGGCAGGAAAAGGGGCCAGGCACCATTCAACCACCATTATGACTTGAAACTATTGCCCTGTCATGTACAACTTTCATACATTCTGAAATAAAAGCTGTAGTTGAATTAGACTGGATTCTGAAATATAGATGTTAAAAGAAAATTGAGTAATTAATCATGTGGTTGGGGGCGACGTCACCATGCTCCAATATAATTTTTCTTTAGGGTCCCTCCTCATGTTTATGAAAATAGAAATCATAATATAGTAACACAAACTTATTTTCTGATACATGTTTCTGCCAGCTAGACCAGAAATACTGCTGAGACCGCTTGCATGAAATTATTTCAATTTACGCAGTGTGTAAAGTGAGGCATGGTGTTTTTAAAACTCGTCCAAGATTTTCTAACCTTGGATGAGAATTTATCTGCATTAGTTTCATGGAGAAAAACTCCCATCCCAGTGGCAGAGACATGAACAGATGTCACTAACACAAAGGTGCCATCAGCTCTATTAAAGATTCTGAAAGCACAACTTATTTATTGGAAGGGTGTTTGGTGGTTGTTAGGTGTAAAACCACCCCTAGAAGGCTTTAAATACCCAGGCGCATATTAGTGGTCCAGACGAAGCTCATTCCTCTCCATTTTCCGGGCAAATGACCACTTTCCTCTCCAAATGGTCATCCACTGAGTCAAAGGGATTTCTATTCCCAAGTCACCTGTACAAAGAACCTTTAGTGCTAATAAAATCTCACTCCATGAATGGTTGTACTAGACACCTAAGATTCACTTCTAATTATATGGCACACAACTAGATAGCTATTTAAGAGGTCTACTCTGTGCGACTCTATAAGAAGGCATTAGGACAGGGACAACTGAACATAGATGTCTGCATTACAAAAATAGAAACAAGGAAATGGAATGAAGAAGTTAAAGAACAGAAAGGAAGAGGGATGGGATGTGTCTCAGTGGTAGAGCTCTGGCCTAGCATGCACAAGGCCCTGAGTTTGATCTCCAGTACAGAAGGAGAAGGAGAGGAAGCACAGAAGACAGAGAAGAAGGAAAAGGGGTGGGGGATAAGCAAAAGAGAAAGGAGAAGAACAAGGAGGAAGAGAATTATCATCATCAACCAAACTTAATAGGAGTCTGTAATGGAACCTTTACCCATTGCTCCAACTCAAACACCTTGTCAAGGCGTGACTTTACCTGTTAAGATGAGAATTATAACCACAGCAAATATGTCGGGGTTTTCGGCCAGCACCCCGGGGGCATTCAAGGCCATGTATTTTCGGGAGAATTCCCCAATGGGTTTGCCTATGAGCTCATCGAAGGTCGCACTCCAGGCTCTTGCTACGCTTGAAGTACCTGTCACAAAACACATGGCAGGAATTGGAGGGAGAACGTCAAGAGTGCTCATATATCGGGCTCATGCAGGCCCACAGGCGGCGTGTTGAAACCCTGCCGAGCAGCCAGACCACAGCCAGTGCTGAGGCAGAAGGAGGGCCAACCAGTGCGTGGAGGGAAGTGAAAAGTATTGAGGAGGCTTCTCCACCCCAAATGCACACCTACTGCGTGCTTCAGATGTACATACTCATATACAGTTATACTGATTTACAATAGTTCTTCAGCTTAGGATTTCTCAACTTTACAATGGTTCGAAAGCAGCATGCATCCAGCAGAAACCATACTTCAAATTTGGATCTTTTCTGGGACTAGCAATAGTCAGTCTGATCCTCTGTCTCTGACTCAAGGCTGGGTAGCAACAGCTAAAACCGCAGCTCCCAGTCAGCCCTACGATCAGACACAAGTGAGACTGCAGCAGACAGGGCTGCCAGGTCAGGAGGCCAGGTGGGTCACTTGCATTTCAACTGATATTTTCATCTTAGGACGGGCTTAGTGGGATGTAACCCTACTGTAAGCCAAGAAGCAGCTGTATATACATTTTAAACACATAGTGTATATTTTCATACACATACAATGGAATAAAAATCTTACAAAACAGTTACCATTACCACTTGAGAGGCACTCTGACAACATGTGTTCAATTCCACCTATTTGATTTCATTAAAATAGCAAATCCTGGTGACAACCCAAGACAATGTATTCCCGGGGTGCAGGGGACAGTCTGCTCTAGGCACTGCTTAGGAAGCTCCTTTCTCAGAAGCCCTCGCAGCAGGGCTGATGCTCCCAGCACCTTGAGAAGTCCTCTCTAAGGCAATCTGAGAGGGGACTGGCCCCCATCATGTCAGGGCCAACGTCACCACTCGTCCCAGAAAGGGTGTTGGTCACCCTGGGTTTGAACTTGAGCTCATGCAGCCTGATCCAAAGGCCATGGATGGCATCCCCACACTGCAGGACCAAAGCCCCACTTCCTCTCCATGCACCCCCGGGCCCCAGTCACAAGGAGCACAAACAGAAGCTGCACCCCAAGTTCTAGAGATAGCTGTCCTCTCTCTCTCTCGGTTCTTTGGAGTCCCTGTTTTTCCTGTGGTGTCTGTCAGGAAATGGCACTGAAATTCCAGTGACTGCATCTAGGATTTTCCTGTGCTTGCAGAGGGCCTGGCCGCTGACTATGCACAGAATTTTTCCAGTGATACACAGGGACCCAATTTCATTATTTGGTCTCATGCTAAGTGCTTTTCAACAACTTAAAAATGTAACCACATTTCCTTATTCTAAACAAGAACCTATTATGAATTCTGCCCATGAAGGCCACATTGAATGAAGAAAAGTGGTCTATCTCCCCTGCCCCAAAACGGGCAGCTCACTGCAGAAGGGCTCCCAAACCCCACCCTGCTGGATGTCAGGGGTTGTCCTGGCCTTTCTTCCTAGCCCACCCTCTTTCCTTTCTGAATTAAAATTTAAAAAAAAAAAAAAATTGCTGGAAAAATTGCTCTTCCCAAGAAGCTCAGGCTGAGAATAAATTTCCATAATGCATGCAGGCGCCTTACACAGGCAAATAGCACTCTGCAAAGATTCTTATTTGTTGGGCTAGAAGCAGCAAACACTTCATGCTCAGTGTTTTTGTTTTATGCCAGGTAAATCCTCTGGAAACATAACGGTCCATTTAAAATAGCTATATTCCCACTGAGAAACTCCAGTGTGAGAGAGCCATTTGTAGTTACAAGTTTTGACGTTGCACTGAAAAACAAAAAAAAAAAGAAACCAAAAAGAAAGAAAACCATTATGAATTTTATTTTAGAACTCAGAAGAGTCAGCTCTGTTGGCTCTTGGAAGATACTGTAGCTATTGGAAAGAGAGGAAAGGTGTTCCTGCACCAGCCTGAGCCTCCTACAAGGCCATGAGAATCCCTGCAGGGAGTCAGGAGCCACCTGGCACCACTTGCCACATCTCACAGGCTTTTTGGACAATATTAAATAAAGCTTGCTTAAAAAACAATGGAGCAGCTTGTCGCTGGAAGGGAGCTTGCTCCCACACTGCTTTTAGCTCCGTGTCTGATCAATAAATGGGCTGTCCCAGCAAAAAAAAAAAAAAAAAAAAAAAAAGCCGGGCGTGGTGGCGCACGCTTGTAATCCCAGCATTCGGGAGGCTGAGACCGGAGGATCCGGGTTCGCGGCCAGCCTCAGCTACCTAGTGAGGCACTCTGCAACTTAGTGAGACTCGGTTTCAAAATAAATAATAAAACATAGGGCTGGGGGTATAGCTCGGAGGTAGAATGCCCCTGAGTTCAATCCCCAGTACTGCAAAAAAAAAAGGAATATTTAGTAGCCATCTGTAACCCTACTTTTGTAAAGTGACCAATTGTATCCTTTGCTTATTCTTATCTTTAGGTGTTTGTTCCTTTTACATGAATGTGGTCAACTGCAGTTGTGACAGAAATAGGAAGAACACAGAGAAGCAAAGTATTTTTATGTATCAAACTGAATTATTTTTGGTTTCTTCGTTAGGCAGTTGTGTCTAATGCTAATGTCTAGTGCCAATACTGAAAGGAAAGGGGTCCCAGGCAGGATGGTCAGAGAGAAAAACTCTAAAATTACACAGGCATACTTGTCTGGACATTCTACTTTTTCATAGAGTTTTAAGGGAGAAACAAAAATCACTGCTATGTCTAAAGACAAAGTAATTAACTGTTATAACAACAACATATCTGGGAACAATCTAAACATCCCACAGGACACCCAATAAAATTATGCTGTGTTTATAAATCTATACAATGGTACCCAACCATGAGGAATATTAGCAGGAAAATTGCCTGACGATACAAGAACTGCTTACTACATCTTGTTTTATAGAGACATATTATACAAAGATATCCATTTAAATTCAAAAAAGTACTAGCAATGATTATTTCCTAGACAGTAAACTTCTACAAACTCTTAAGAGACAATCTTATTCCTCCGCTGGATCCTTAACATCCAGCAAAATACCCAGCACAAAACAAATGCTCAATATATATTGTTTCTTTAAGGAAAGACAATAAAAGAATCCACTTCTCTGCATTGTCAGGTTGAGTATTTCTATTTCTTTGTGCTTTTCCATATTTCCCCATATTGGTGATGTACTTAATATTCAGAAAAATGCTAAAAGAAACTAAAGTATTTTTTGTAGTACTATAGAATGAACCCAGAGAGGATTCTACCCTTGAGTTACACCCCTAACCTTTTTTTATTTTTTATTTTGGAACAGGATCACCCTAAATTGCTGGGGCTGGCTTTGAACCTGCAATCCTCATGTCTCAGTCTTCCAAGCCCTGGGATTATGAACATGTGCCATTGTGTCTGGCTTAAGTTACTTTTTATTTAATTTGAAATATTCTATTAATTCTATGTCTGAGTACTCAGAAATATGCCTCTTCCTAGCCTGGCTTGGTCCCTGCAGAGGGGCCAGCCCCAGTCTTCAAGGGCTGGGGACTGGACTGTCCACCTGTCCTTGGGAGGTGTGCACAAACAAGAGGAGTACAGGGCAGAGCCCAGGCGGGCTGGGGCTGGGACCTACCGATGATATAGGAGAGAATCAGGTTCCAGCCAGTGATGAAGGCCCAGAGTTCCCCCACAGTCACGTAGCTATAGAGATAAGCCGAGCCTGTCTTGGGGACTCGAGCACCAAACTCGCCATAGCACAGGCCAGCCAGCACAGAGGCCAATGCAGCAATCAGGAAGGAGATGACAATGGCAGGGCCTGCATCTTCACGGGCGACCGCTCCAGCCAGGACGTAGACACCGGCGCCCAGTGTGCTGCCCACCCCGAGGGCCACCAGGTCAAAGGTGTTCAAGCAGCGGGATAGCCGGCTCTCCTCCCGGCTGCAGTCCACCACCTTCCGGCGCAACATCTGGTGACCAAGACCCAGCAGGACTTTGCATCCCATTGTGCTGTTTGAGTCTGTTGAGAAAGAAAAGTAGCAAAGATTTCATCACTGCCATGTGCTTCACCCATTACCCACATCTTACTACACTACCCCAAATTGCTCTATCATCATTTCCTGCTAAAATGTTTTTGATTCCTAGAATTCCACCATGGGTTGTCAGAACCCAAGACTTCCCCAGTCTTAGGGCTGCCCAGCACTTACAGGTGTACCCCAGAAATACACTGCCTCCTTCACTCTGAGGTCTCTGAGCTTCCACATTTATTTCAGTTCTCATGGGAAACACAAACTAATGACATTGTTCCTATCTTCAGTAATCATATAATGAACCAGGAAAAGCAAGATGTCGTTTCAAGTATACTGTACCATAATGGAACAAACCTAACCATATCTTAGTTATTAAACTCAGAGGCCTTGAATAGCAATGCAAATGCTTGCTAGAACTTTCTAGGATTGTCAGAGGGCAAGAACCAAGTTGTTCCCACTTTTAAGTTAACACAAAGTAAGATCCAGACCAGAAGAATGTTGCGTTATTTCAAGGGAGGGCTTCCCATTGCTCCAGAAGCACTTTCATATAGGCCAGACAGAGGACACATGTTTACACACTGGCTCATGTCATCCATCATCAAACAGAACACACCACATCAAACAGACCCACAAGGGTCTCAGGACTGGGAACACATCTTAGAGCTGTGTCCCCGTCGCAGCTTTCCTGCGACATCCAGGCCAGCCTCGCTATCAATGATGCCTTGGACCACTGAGCCGGCGGTCACCTGGGGGTGTGGAGCCTCCCTCCCGATCACCAGGGGTGGGGTCTGCAGTGACCTCCTCAAACAGAGCAGGACACAGAAAGGCAGGGCAGAGTACTTGCTCACAGATCCCTGCAGAGTGCGGACTAGGACAAGCAACCAAGGTCAACATCAAGAGCTGGAAGCCACACTGACCGTGTGATGTGATAAGAAGGGGACTTTCCTCTACCATCTTCTTCCCCCAAACCCTGAAGCCCAGTGGAATGATGGACAACTGGAACTATCACAGCCAGGGAGCATTCTACAAAATACCTGTTTAGCACTTCTCAAAACTATCTAGATTCTGTCACCCTACAGAGGTCAGACAACTAAATGCCAGGTGGGACATCCTGTCTTGAGATCCTGGAATGAAAAAAGGAACCACAGGGGAAAACTAAGGAAATCTGAATAAGGTTTGGACTTTAATCTATCAAAATCAGCTCATGAGCCGGGTGTGGTGGCACACGCTTGTAATCTCAGTACTTGAGAGGCTGAGACAGGAGGATCGCAGGTTTGTGGCCAGCCTCAGCTATTTCGTGAGGCCCTTGGCAACTTAGTGAGACCCTGTTTCAAAGTAAAGGATAAACCATAGAGCTAGGGATGTAGCTCAGAGGTAGAGTGCCTTAGAGTTCAATCCCCGATTCCGCAAAAAAAAAAAAAAAAAATCAGCTCATGAGTTGTAACTAATGTACCACGTCATGCATAATACATACTAATCACAGGGGAAACTACCTTTACCATGTTTCTGTGAATCTAGCACTATACTCAAATAAGGGGTTAATTTAAACCGCCACAGAGAGATGTACAGACAAGCTTTCATCTTGACATTTGGCTACTGAGATAATTAAATAATTGAACAAATAATTGATTTTTCATCTTTATCAACTGATATTCTATTGACCTTGAGTTGCAATTGAGACAGCAGGTCTGGAGAAGCCCGTGCTTAGCCATCTGGGACGCTTCACTGCTTGCCCATGCCTTGGTACCCGCAGGGCCTTGGGGTCAGGTCCCCTTCACATTTATTATTTATGTCACTGGCCAGCAAATTCCAGGTCACAGAGGAATGGCGGTGGTTCTTCCTGTATTTTATGACAGCCTCACAAAAGAACAAAATCTCAAGACTTGGGAAGTTTTTAGCTAGAATGGGGAATCCCCTGGGTCCCACAAGGTCACAGAGCTCTGGGCAGGCTGGGAGCTCCAACTGCTCAACTGGGGTCCTGGCGGCAGCAGGTGGGAAGGAAGAGCTATCCCAATGGGGCTGGGTGGGGAAGGAAACGAGAGGAAAAGAGGAAAGAGCGTTTGTTGTTTGTGGAACAGCAGCCACCAGCAAGTGAGGAGGCCCCCATGAACCCCGGTATTTTCAGCAACCCGCTGTCCCACTTCTGGAAGCCCGAGGTGTTCCTGCAAGGCAGGGAGAGGTGCCCGGGAGAAGCAGGTTTCTAAGAGCCAAGACAAGGCTCAGGTGGCACAAGAGAGGAACAGGAGATACACAGGCCCTTGCCACTGCTCAACGCCAGGGCCCATGTAAGGTTCTGGAAAGCTCCAACCCTCTCAGAGTGAGTCTAGAGGCTAATTTCTCCTGCAGCAGCCTTTTTCTTTTGTTCCTCATAGGTTTTAACCCTATTTGTTCAAGTCAAATTGTAAATGGCAACCAACTGATCAGAGAAGTTGCTGGATAGTTAAGTTCTTTGGCAGGGAAGGTGAGCAGCACCACACAGTGGCTGTGCAGCAGCCATGTGACAACTGGTGCTGGGCTGGGGGTGCAGCTCAGTGATGTGGTGACTGTCCAGCAGGTGCAAAGGCTCTGGATTCCATCCCCAGCACCACACACACACACACACAAAGTGGTACGGTTAACTTATCAACATGACGTTTTGTGATGAGGAGTATTTAAGGTAGATAAGTGCTTTAAGGGAAGTGGCGTGTGAAGCCCCATATTTCTTGTGCTGTTAATTTGGCTGGAAAATGTGACGGCTAGATGGACTCAGAGACATTGCCTGCCTGCTCCCTCCTCTTGCAGATGTCCTTTCACTGTTAATAATGAGCAGATTATCTCCTCAAAACACAAATGCAAGGCAAAGACACTAGCCCTCAATAGCATTTACTTTCCTAGGCTGCAGGGTAAAGTAACTGACAAGCCCCAAAGGCAAGGCACTGTACAATTCTACCCCCACCTCTTCACAGAAGGGCTGGTCAGCGGCTCTTACTCCTTTCCAGAAAATTTGCTGCTGTACCAGGCAGGACCAAAAGGTGAAAACCCAGCTGAACTTTGATTCTTGGCAAGGGGCATATGGAACTCAGACATGCCCCAGGAACAGATTTCTAAGATTCCTTAGAATAGAACCTGAACCCAGTGACCTCCTGTTGGGTCAGAGTGACCCACTTGGACATGCATGGATGCGAAGTATACATGTACACACATCCATGACGTTACCCACAGAGACAGCAATGGAAGAGAAGGCATCGCCAGAGGAAAAGCCAAAGAATCCATTTACTATATGAGAAGGGACTTTGCTGTCACCTTCAAAATGAAGGAAGCAGGTTATTAAATACGATAAATCTGGAAACAGATACTGGTTTTCAGACATAATGTGAAAAGGGAACTGTTTGGTGAAACAACAGTGACCACACCGATACAGTTCACTTCTGAATGGGCTCATGGTGGCTCACTGTCATCAGTGTGGTCCTTGGCATTTGGGAAGTGTGCCTGTGCTGGTGGGAGGGGACACAGTGGGGGCCTGAGGGCTGGCTAACATCCCATCTACTTCACGCTGGTTACTTTTTTCCCCAGTCTCAAAAAAAAAATACATAATCCCTGTATTCTTTCTTTTTATCGTGCATCATGATAATACCACCTTGGTTACCTCTTAAGTATCACTTGGATCACCTGGTGTCTGGGGAGAGGGTGACTCGATTCCTTTGCAAGGTACAGGAACAAATATGTAGCCAGCTGTGCAACTAATGATGGGGCGAACATCAGTATATCAAGTTCTGCTTCCCAAGGCAAGAGAAAATGAGATACGACTATAGCCGGGGTTTAAGAAACATCCTCTGAGCTGGGCGATGGTGGCGCACGCTTGTAATCCCAGCATTCAAGAGGCTGAGACCGGAGGATCTGGGTTCGAGGCCAGCATCAGCTACCTAGTGAGGCACTCCGCAACTTAGTGAGACTCGGTTTCAAAATAAAGAATAAAAAATAGGGCTGGGGGTGTAGCTCAGAGGTAGAATGCCCCTGAGTTCAATCCCCAGTACCGCAAAAAAAAAAAAAAAAAGAAACATCCTCTGACTCCTTGGAGGTGTTGCAAAAACCTGTTCTACCAATGGCACTTCCTCTCAGCAGTTTGCACATGTTGGACCTCTCTTCTGTTCATGCCAGGACTCCAAAGCAGGTTGTTCAAAGACAGTGAAACACAATGAAGTTTTTGGGCAAAGTGAATGTGAGCACTCCAGCCCCAGCAGGTGTGGTGGTGACAAACAGAAAGCTGTTGGGTGCTTTGAAGCTGTGATCTGGAAGCTAGGTCACTCTGTCTTGCAGGGATGGATGATCTGTGCAGTAGTCACTTTCATTTGAGGTTTTGACAAGAACTTCACAATACCAAGAGTCTTGGATATGCCTTAGTCCCCAATCATTAGAGAACACTTGCCTTAGGTGGCAGCCTCTTAGAAAAGTTAAGAAAATCTGTCCCTTTCCCACAGAAGTTCTAACTCCAGATTTTATTCTAGTAATCATCACATAAAAATTGGAGTAAGAGAATCCAATGGGTCAGGATTTCAGAGAGAGATTTTCCTGGGCTCTATTGTAAAGATTTTTGAGAAAGGCAGGTGGTTCAAATGGTGTGACTTTTTCATTAATTCCACCCCACAAAGAAGTCCAGCTTCATGGCTGGAGGTAGAGGTCAGAAGTAAGCTGTGAGATGACATTGCTAAATTCCACCCTTGGAAGAAAACCTGAACCCTGAAGTCGTTACTTATTTGGTCTGAAGAATGGCCCAGGCCCCAAACAACGGGTTCCTACCAGACAGCTGGTGGGAAACACCCACGTTGGAGCCCACCATTCCAATGGGGGACAGACTAGTCCACATTTGTACTTGGCTAAAGAAACCTTATCTCTGCTAGGGTGGTGGTATTCTGGGACACCTCAAATAGGAGGGCACAATGTCATCAGTCACTTCAGTTTCCCTAAAGTAACAGCAATGGGCCAACCACAGAGCTGGTCTGTAGGTGGCTGCCCCCAGGGCCTCTGGAGAGCTCTGGAATGGGGGTGCTTGCAGCTTTACCACTGAGTGACCCCCCACCTGAGGGGGGGGAGAAGGGTCCAAAAGAGCATCCCAGGATGCTGACCATTGCGTGGGAGGAGACTTGATGAGGAGAGGAAGAGCCATGTTGAAGGAAGTGAACTCAAAGCAGGATCCACTTCCCCCAGATGTTAGGGGGCCCAGGTGCCAGAACTGGAGTTAAAAATAAATCAACCGGGCTGCAGATGGGACTGGTCGGGTAGACACTAAGGGTGGAGACTTCAGAAGTGGGTAGGTATGGCATCATGAAAGGAGGAAGAATGACAGAACTAAAGTCCCAGGAAGGAGTAAGCAAGGTCATCTTAGTGGGCAGAGCGTGATCGTGGTCAGGGACAATCCTAACAGAGATCTAGTTCCCAAGACCTGATAACAGATAACTTCTGCCATGGGCTGAGTTCTCTCTCCCCTTCTGGCCCCCATGTGAGCATCTTCCCTGCTCCACTGTGGGGACCAGCTCAAGTTCCTACCATTCCTCCTGTCCCAGATTTCAGTGAGGCCCAAATACATTATTTTAAACAAGTCCCAGTGCTCAGGGCTTCGGTCTCCCCATCTGTAAGGTGGGGATGATACTGTCCAGCTATCGCAGGATACTTGTAAGAACCAAATGAGATTGTGTATTAGAAAACTCTAAAAAGCAAAATCTGCTCCTCTTCCAGTGCCAAAAACCACTATCACCTGAACATTATCAGCCTTCATTCCCTATAATATCTTTTTTCATCTGAATCTCAATTATAATTTGTGGGGGGCTGCTTCTCTCTAGGAAGCAGAGAGTAGGTCACCCCAGTCAGCCTGGGACTTCCGTCCTGGGATCTCATCCACCCAGGCTCCGTCCTAGATGTTACTCTGTCTGCTGCACCAAACTCCAGCCTTTTCAATGCCATTTACTCAAATCAGAGTGGCATGAAAAGCAAGAAGCCAGTGAAGACACTGTCACATGCCCCTGCACAAACAACGGGTAACACCTGAGAGATGTTTCACCCTGGAGCCAAGAAGTATAGAGGATGCAGGTCCCTAAGTGGTGCTTTCCACCACCACCTGGGAGCTCCCCGGCCCGTGAGCACAGCGTTCCTCTAACACGCCTAGCACGTGCCACTCAGCCAAACTGATTTGGCAGCAGGTAAACACCAATCTACAAATTCCAGGGGGGCCCAACTCAGCTTTGACCAAGTTTTCCACCTACTGCCTAACAACTCTTACTTTATCTATCACTCCATCTAAAATCCTACAAATACAAGATTGATTTTGGTTAAGTGACGGCCTCTTCTTGCTTGCCAATACCTCTATAAAAACTAAGTCAGTTATTATTCACACAGTGGGATGGATCAGAATATTCTACCCATTCCCCTCCAGTTGCTAGCCCAGACCCACTGGCCTTGAAGCAGAAGATTCACTCCAGATTGAGGATAAGTGGGTAACTTTTCCCACCTGCAGGACCCACTCAGGGTTAAGGGAGGAAGTTCTAGAAAGCATACAGATAACAGAAGCTCGGGGAAAGCATACAGAGGATTCAATATGATGGCGATAACATGTCTCTGGCAAAAGTGGTGAGGAAAGTGTCAAAACAGAATATTTAACAGCCTTTCAAAAACAAAACAAAAAAATGTAGACAAAGAATTGTCAAGGGGATTGGAGTTTGAGACAGTTGTCTCTGGAGAAAAGATTATGGGAGGTTTTTATTTTCTACATTTTGACTATTTTTTCTGTAATGAGTGTGCACTGCTTCTGAATTAAGGAAAGGAAATCTCTTGAACGAAATCAGCAAACGGGGGATAAATGGAAGACCCAAGGGTCCAGGGACAATGATAATTAGGTACATGAAATTTTGCTATAGCTTTCTCTCCATTTCTGCATGCTTGACAATTTCCAAAATCAAATGCAAAAAGAAAGGAATTAATTAAGGGTGGAACCAGAAAGCATAGAGGAAATTTTACTACCTGCACCGAGCACTCCCCGCACCCCAGGGCCAAGGACAGCCCCAATGTTGTAAGCCTTACTTCTCCTTAGTTACATTTCTAGGCCTCAGTGGGATAGATGAGGCATTAGACCAAACACTAAATGGTATTGGAAAAGCTAACATGAGTTCCAAAGAATAGACTTAAGAAAAAAGAAAAAAGGAAAGGTTCATAGGTCACTTTGAAGCTGGAGAGAGAGTGAGCACACACGTTAGTTGTTAGGCACACAAGTTTTTGTGTTATACAGTGTAAGTGATGTGTATGAATTTTGGGGTTCCCATCTTACAACCTAACAGACACAGCATGTGCCAGGAAGCCCCAGGTTGCCCTACTGACAGTGGCCAGTAAGGAGGAGGGGTCTGGGCACAACAGCCCCTTAGGAGAATCTTGCATGGCCAGCTAAGGGACTTAACACCTCTACTTAGAGGTAAAATTTTTAAGCAAAGAAGGGCATCAACGAAATAATATATGTGAGGATTAATCTGATACTGTCATGAAAGGCACTGGAGAGAAAGATGGGGCTCCAGGACTTCCAGTGGCTCGAGGTTCACCCTTCTTTTTTGGTAGCAGATCAGTACGTTCACTTCTGAGCATGATGTTTTAGTCCAACCAATAAGGCACCCTTGCACAAGCAAATGACATGACCTTTCTATTTACCTGTCATTTGTTCTGGTCCCTGGGTTTTTTTGGTTTTGCTCAAAGAGCCCTGAGACACATGTAACACACATGTCCCTGGTTACCATGGGAATTAACTATGAGGTATGTCATGCATAAATAATCCCTAAGCAGAAAATGCCACATTTTCTGGTAAGTCTTCCTGTCCTATTCACAACCATACCTCATTGGTGGCCAGTATCTCAAGACACTCCCTGCAGAAGAAAAGCATTTATGGTCTGAAAGAAACATCCCAGCCTCCTGGCATGGCTCACCTGGCTGTCGTCCTCAGCAACCACCTGCTGCACTTTCCCAGCCAGGAGGCTTCCCCAATGCACTTATAGCGCCGTCCTAGAGGGCACCAACAGAATAACCTCCAGTAGAAAGAAGAAAGTGATTCTACTTGCCTCACATTCCTTTGAAGCATCAGGGAGTAAATGGACAACTACACAAAGGCCTTCAAATAACAGAACACTTGACTGAATGACCCAAGACCAGGAGACACCAGAGAGGGACAAAGCACCCTGATGCTGGACAGGTGTGATCAGGGAGCACTGAGCAGTGTGAAGTCCGTGCTGTCACACGGACTGAAATGAATCATATCATATGCCACCTTCCTTGATTCAATGGAAAGCCCTGGTATGACACCACAGCCACAAATGTTACTCCAAAATGCTGCCCCAACTTGACCCTAGAACCTTCAAGTACACCAATTCTAATTCTGAGCTACACCCTTAGACCTATTTTATTTTTTATTTTGAAACAGGGTCTCACTAGGTTGAGAGTCTCACTACATGGTGAGGCTGTCCTCAACCCTGCAAATCCTCCTGTCTCAGTCTCCCAAGTACTGGACTTACAAGCATGTGCCACTGTGCCCGGCTAAATCTCTGCTTTTTAGCTACTGCTTTATGACCCTCAGGCTCTCCATCTCCAGATAATAAGACAGTACACAAATCTACTATTATTTTAGGCTTTTTGGAGGGGGGCGGGCAGAAGGGACCATTCATGCCCTCCAGCTAAGCTATACTCCCAGCCCTTTAAACATTTTTCTTAAAAAGCTGAAACCAGACATTTCAACTCATACCTTAAATAGAACCTTCAATAGGCTCCTCTGACACACCTTGCCTGCCACAAGCTCACTGTTGTGCAACTCATTGGCAACTCAGGACCACATTTCCCTACACAATGTAATAAACCAGTCAGATCCTAAGGCAGATCACAGAGAGCAACTTGCCCCCCATGTTCCTCACGTGGGACTGGGCACTCTGGAAGGCCAGTGAGGGCCAGGGACGTTCATGTTGGTTGGAGCAGAAGTGGACCTTTAGACCTTTGACCCTCAACAGACTTGAAATCAGGACCATAGTGGAAAGGAAAGGACCAAAAAAATTTTCTACAAAAACAGACAGCAGATGGGAACCACTTTTCAACCTGTTCTCTCAAGGAGCTGGGAAAAAGCAATCTGCGATGAGTAGCCCAAGACCCCATCACCTGTGCTGTGAGTGGGGCCTGGGAATTGCTCAAAAACCAGAGAACATGGCAAAGGTGAGAAGATGTCACTCCCATGGTTAATTATATTACACGAAGCTCCACTGGTGGAAGTGATAAGGAGCGATACTGGGAGGGTCCAGGTGGCACCCAGCTGCAGGTGTCCTCTAGGAGGTGAGGGCAGCCTCCAGGTCAGCCAGGTCAACCGCAGTCCTACACTGTGAAGACATGGATTTGGCCAACCACCTGAGGGCACTAGGAAACAACTTCTTCCCTAGTCGAAATTCCAGATGAGAACCAAGCCCTAATCAATGCTGACTGCAGCCTCTCTTGTGGACCCCAAACACAGGACTCAGCCAAGTCCTGCTGGCTCCTGACCCACGGGAACTGGGAGAAAACAGATGTGTTAATTTGCAGCAATG
This sequence comes from Graphiurus murinus, assembly GCA_004027655.1. NCBI lineage: Eukaryota > Metazoa > Chordata > Mammalia > Rodentia > Gliridae > Graphiurus > Graphiurus murinus. The sequence goes on along the minus strand of PVLC010001550.1, from coordinate 64,301 downwards.
GGTGACTAATGCATGGCCCAACACTCACATGTGATAATAACTGAGTATGTACTCGTTCTCTCTTGGAGCCCAAACCCAGAACCCCAAACTTTAAAAGTCTCTGCTTCAAAGTCCCTTACATCAACTGAAGCCATCTTTTCTTAAAGCTGAACGACTTGAAAGTCATTTCCTCCTTCTGGAAAAATTGAGTATGTCAAATGGATACTATTTTATTTTTTAAAAATCATGTCTCTATCCTGGGCCACCATCTTAGGTCTTACAGGAGTGACAAAAGATGTGCCACACAATGCCTCTGCCTTCACAGTGCTCAGTCTGGAAAGCAAGAAGGAAGTAAGTGACTATTTATAACCATCCAATTGTACAACACATACTGCGTACCTATGTGCTCCTGATCCTCCAGATGCTGAGCAGGGAGAAGAACAGATGAAATTCTAGGACCTCACAGCCAGAGAAGGCAGAACACGATAAACTCAGGAACATACACAAGTGTAGTCACTACCTGGAGATGCGCTCCAGGAGTTGTATTGTCTCTTACCATCTAGTACCCGGTCGATAGCTCTTCTCCCAAGAAAGAGTTTGGCCTGATGATTCTGGCTGTGAATTCAGACAGAGTTCAGGACCTGCACCCAAGAACCACCCAAAGGCGTCTCCTACACACTTGGAGATGGTATTGTTCAACCCCGGGGAAACAGAGAGACCTGACTCAGGCTTTTCCTTGGGGGGTCAATGCTCATCCCATGTCAGGGTGTCAGGTAACAAGGAAGATGATCTCAAATAGTCTCATAAGACAGCAGAAACACATATAATGGTTGCGGCAAGACGGAGCCTGCGGACCAAACTCGCTCTCATTTAAGCATTTTACTAAAAAGCACCTAAAATGAGAAGGAAAGAAAAGGATCCTGGAGGCTCGCAAGGTCTAGCACACGATGGCTCTGGCCCATGCACAACGTCCACCTACCTCCTGGCTAGGTAGGAGCTAATTTTACCTCCGGTCATTGGGAAAGTGCACCTGGCAATCCTGCACCTTAGTCTTTGACATTTACAAGGTTGCTGCAGCCTCATAAACAAGGTGGCTGCTTGTGGCCTAATTCTCCTAGGAACTCAGGGCTCACGGGGGCCCTCTTCCCCCCCCTTAATTCTCAGGCAAGGCAGCCAGTTCCAGGTTGCTTACAAGTAGCAGAGGTCACTGGCTATATCCCTCACAAAATCCTTCTGACTAAGCACTAAGCGGGGGCTGCTGATCCTGATTATGCGTACATTTTTATATAGCTGCAGACAGAATTAAGGATATAAACAGCCACAAATAACTAAGAATGTGAAAGAGGATAGTCAAATGAGGCTCATTACACATACACACTGACACACACACACACACACTCCTCCCCACCACACCCTGCTTTCCCCAAACTGAAAAAAAAAAAACAAAAACTTCACCTCTGCATTTTTTTTTTTTTTTTTTTGGTAGTATTGGGGATTGAACCCAGGAGCATTCTACCTCCAAACTACACCCCTAGCCCTATTTTTTAAACAGGTTCTCACTAAGTTGCATAGGGCCTCACTAAGTAGCTGAGGCTAGCCACAATCCTGCAATTTGTCTCAGCCCCCCAAGTACTGGGATTACAAGCATGTGCCATCACACCTGAGTTTGTCTCTGTATTTCGTGATGAATCAAATGGTGATAATAATGATGAAGTCTCCATATCCAATAAAGAGAGCAATATTTAAAAAAAATATTTCTACAGTAAAACCCCTTTTTCTACATCCTTTGCAGATCCTTGTAGCAAGGAAACTCAAGAACAAACCACCACAGATTTTTAAGTGAAAGGTGAGAAAAGTAAGAAAAATGAGAGAAATAGGAGCAAGAGGAAAAGTTCTTAAGTAGGAAGGAAACTGGAACTGGCCCTTGACCTTGAGATCTGCCCCAGCTCTAGGAGCCAGCTGTCCCAGGCAGCCAAACAGGAATGAAGGGGACAGCCTGGACCTCGTCCTGTCCTACAGTATGTCCTGGTGACCAGGCCTTGGGCAGAAGACCTTGCCAGCAGCAGGACATTAAGAGCTCTACCTGAAGGAAATGTAGGAATATAAGAGACACACTGAAGTGGAAGGCAGCCCCATTCTCTCCTGGGTCAATGAGGCCCCAAGGGCTCAGTGTATCTGAACAGCCCTTAGGAATTTAAAAAGCTGAGCATGGTTTCACACACTTATAATCCAAGTACTTGGGAGGGTGAGACAGAAGGATCACACGTTCAAGGCCAGCTTCAACAAATTAGCAAGACCCTGTCTCAAAACAAAACAAAAGGACCCCGGGTGTAGTACGGAGGTAGAATGCCCCTGGGTTCAATCCCCAGTACCACAAAATAAAAAGAGTAAAGAAGACAGCAATGACGATGACAGAGTGGGGGTATGGCTCAGTAGGGCAAGTACTTGTCTAGCATGCACAAGGACTGGGTTCTATCCCCAAGATGGCAAAAAAGAAAGAAAAGGGGAAGGGAGGAAAAAAAGGTGGGGAGAAGAGGAAGAGGGAAAGAGGAGAAAGGGATCCAATGTTTTAGAGTTACAGTTGTCAGTGATCTTGGACCAAAACAAATACCATATCTTAGCACAGAAGAGAAGAGCAGCTGCCAGGCTGCTGAGGGGTGACTGTACCTGGAATAGGACGTAAGGACTGATCACCTTCTCACTGAGGGTTGTCTTGGGAGGGCTCTGAGAGGCGTCAGGCTCCTGGAAAACAAGAGAGAGCTGTCAGACGAGTTCCGCTGTGGCACCAGAACCCCCAAGTCCAGGCTGACAGAGCCAGAAATGACTTGGCTAAGCCCAGTGCACTCAGGGAGGCAAGAGGGTCCCACTGCCAGCACTGACCAGGCATGAGGGAAGTCATGGGGGAGGTCAGGGAAACCAGACCAGATGACCTCCCAGGCAGAGAGCCTAACATTTCACCTCAACAAAGCCTCCCACTTTAAAGGGAATGACAGACGAGTGTCACACAGGCTATGTCCAGCACCCCAGGGTACAGAGGTGGATATGAACAAGCCCTGAGGCCCTCCAAGCAGCCATGAGAAGGAGCTCGTCCTCCCCATGCTGGATCGAGAAGCAAGATCAGCAGGGGCAGAAATCCTTGGCTGGTTTCTTCAGTCAGACTCCAACCAATATAATTAACCACTGGTGATGGAGTACTTCCACTTGTATCAGCTGACACCTGGGTCCAAGTATACACTCCTGCATAATTCTAGTTGTCTAGTGACTACAAGCAGGACTCAGTACCCTTAGCATGGCCTGGAGTCCTTAAGGAATGGGATGGGGCCAGCTAGGGAAGTGCCTGATGTGAACGCAGCCGGAAGCCCTGCGAGGAAGCTGCCCCCAGTGCAGGAGACATTAAGTCTTTTGTAGAAAACCTCATCATTTACACTTGCAGACTCCTGCACTCACTCAGGAGCTACAGAAATTTAATTAAGCTGCCTGACTATGGTCTGCACCTAGTGTGAACTAGGGAGGACTCTCATTATGCTCCAAGAGTGCACAGAAGGATGCTAATCAACAGCTGGAGTAACAGCAGCCAGATTCCCAACTGTGTGGACACGGTTCTATCCCCGCCAGTGCCTTCTTCAGATTCACTCCACATTTGACATTTCATTCCTTCCCACTCTCTATTTCGAGATGCCCAAACCTACAGACAAGTTGAACAACACTCCTCATCTACATTTATCAATATTGAACATTTTTCCATATTTGTTTCATCTTTCTTTAAATGAGTACACATTCCATGTGAACCACAAGACCAATGAGCTACAACTATTATATCTGATCTCTAAGTATTTCAGTAAATAACTTCTAAGAATGACCTGATTCTATGTAACTGAAATGCTATGCACACCAAAGAAACTGAGCGTTAATTCAACAATATCTAAACACAGCCCATGATCTATTGCCCCTGTTTATCAATACACTCAATCCACTGCTGTTTCTTGATTCTCTATTATGTTCCACGAGAAGATTGAGGGAAATGAAGGCAAATGATTTCAGATTCATAGGCCAACAGGGAGACAGCCCTCTAGGCACCCTATCCGTACTGGGCACCAGGATGGGGGTTCACATGCAGCCTCTGTCTTCGTAGAATAGAAAGTGGCTGGAGACCCGGGAACAGCTTCTGCAAGATGATGTTTACAGGATGAGTTTGCCAAGCAAAGGAGGGAGGAAAGGAATGTTCCAAAGAGTGGGAACTGGCTGCAAAGCTGTAGATGCTTGAACAATGTCTGCAAGATGATGTTTGCAGGATGAGTTTACCAAGCACAAGAAAGAGGAAAGGAATGTTCCAGAGAGTGGGAACTGGCTACAAAGCTGTAGATTCTGGAGGGCAACAATAAAGACCCCCAAAGATGTCCATAAGCTGTGAATGTGCCAGGTCACCCACACATTTGGGCAGCAGAGGGAACAAGGGTGCTCAGAGCTAACCTGGAGAGTAGGAGGTTTTCCTGGGCATGGCGGTGTGCACAGGGATCCTGAAGGGTAGAAGAGGGGGCAATAGAGCCAGCATCAGAGGGCTCAGTAAGGTTCTGTCAGCATCACTGGCTTTGCCTATGTATGAAGAAAGCCAGTGGTGTACGCCTATAATCCCACCTGCACAGGAGGCTAAGGTAAGAAGATGGAGACTTGGAGGCCAGCCTGGGCAATCTAGAGAGATCCTGTCTCAAAACAACAACAAAACTCCATGAACACGTAAGGGGACCATGTGCCAAGGAATGCAGGCAGCCTGTGAGAGCAGGAAAAGGGACCCAGCTCTGCCAACTCCTTGATTTGAGACAATTTCAGGCTTCAGAACTGAGAGATGATAAATTTGTTGTTTAACTCACTTTTTTTAAAAAAAGGTAGAAGCCTGAATGTCAGGGTGCTAGAAGGGGATGCTAAAAGCGAATTCGTTAAGTCCTCTTGGCAAAGCCAAGAAAACTACTTTACTCTTAAGGGGAGGGAGAGACAAAAGCCATAATCTGGATACCTTTTAGCAAGATAACTCTGGAATAAAAAGGTCAAAATCTAAGAGAAACAACTGACAACATTTGTTGCTAATGATAAAATATGAGTTTGCAGAGAAAAATCAGAATTCTGGAAAACTTGTATCCATCACTGTAATTTCAAAAGCTTCTTATTTATTTATATACATATTTTTGTGTACATGCATGTGTGTATGTGTGTGTTACTGGGGATTGGACCCAGGGGCATTCTACACCCTCAGCCCAATTTTTATTTCTTATATGGAAACAGTGTCTCACTAGGTTGATGCAAGTCTTACTACTTAGCTGTCCTCCAACCTGTGATCCTCCTGTCTCAGTCTCCCAAGTACAGGGATTACAGGCATATGCCACCATGCTCAGCTCAACAGTTTTTAAAATTTGAGTTCTGGTTGGATGTGGTGGTGCACACTTGTAATTCCAACTTAGCAGGGTGAGGCAGGAGGATCGCAGGTGTGACCAGCCTCAGCTACTTAGTGAGGTGCTCTGCAACTTAGTGAGACCCTGTTTCAAGGATAAAAAATAGGACTGGGGGTATAGCTCAGAGGTAGAATGCCCTGAGTTCAATCCCTAGTACCACAAAAAATAAATAAATAAATAAAACTTGACTTCTGATAGATTGGGCATGGTATTATTAATAAATGCAATTTTTAAAAAAAATAAATGCTGAAGCCAGATGTGGTGGCAAATGCTTGTAATCCCAGAACTTGGAAGGCTGAGACAGGAGGATCGCAGGTTCCTGGCCAGCCTCTGCAACTTAGTGAGACCCTGTGTCAACCTCTCAAGTACTAGGATTAGAGGTGTGCACCACCATGCCTGACTGTGCCTGTGTTTTAGAATACAAAAAGCTCATTGATACGATGTCAGATTCCATAGAGAAAGCAAAACTATTGCCTGCTAAGTTTTGCTGTAATATCAAAAAAGAATATCCACAATTATCTAAAAAGGCTACTATGGGCTGGGGTTATAGCTCAGTGGAAGGGCTCAGAGGAGAACCCTGGGTTCATTCCTTAGGCACTGAAAAAAAAATTGTAAAGGCTACAAAAGTACTCCTCCTTCTCTAAGTATTTATGTGGTATACTGTATTTTCTTTACATACTTCAACTGTAATAAAACATCAAAACTGATTGAGTGCAGAAGCAGATGTAAGAATCCAGGTGGGACTGGGGTGTAGTTCAGTGGTAGAGCTCTTAACATCCACAAGGTCCTGGGTTCCAAGTCCAGAACCGCAAACAAACAAACAAAAATTAAAAATCCAGGCGCCTTTAATTAAGCTAAACATTTTAAAAAACCGTAAAATAATGTATATAATGATACCACTCTTTCTCAATGGATTTTGTTTTGTTTTGAAAATTGTTATTTTTAAGCCGGGCGTGATGGCACAAGCTTGTAATTCCAGTACTTGGGAGGCTGAGACAAGAGGATCACAGGTTCAATGTCAGCCTTAGCAACTTAATGAAGTCCTTTGCAACTTCGTGTAGAATGTCCCTGGGTTCAATATCCAACACTACAAAAAAAAATTTGTTATTTTTCATTAAAATATTATTTACATTACCATCAAATGGTTTTCTATCATTATCTTTGGGGGGACCAATACATAATCATTTCAAATTGTTCTAAATTTTAATTTCTGACTGATTGCAACACACATAAGCAAAAGTCCCTGGAGTCCTCAGCAGTGTGAAGAGAGAGTGTAGGGGGGGTTCTGAGACAAACAGTTTGAGAACCACCGCTTGAATCGTTGCCCAGTGAAATGGATGCAGCCAGACTTGCTGTGTGCTGGATGTCAGGAAGTTGCTCTCCTGCTTCATTAGGCATGAATTAAGCAGCCTGCTATGGGGACTCTGGCTCCAGTCACATTTTGCTGTCATGGTATAAAAGCAGGAAAGGCATGCCCTGCATTAACCGGGACCCTCTTGTCAGGATTAATAGAACTGGAATGCATAGCAAATAAATTCATTAGGGCTGCTTTAATCCAAGAATGTTCCAACCAATTCATTCTAATTCTCCAGATTTGAAAATTTCTTTGTTAAAAGCAGAATAAGGAAAATGCTATACCTCATGCCCAAATAATTCAATTTCATTTATTTCACAAATATGGCAGGCAGCATTCCAACACCATCTTTGCTGGGCTTGTAACTGAAGAAGTTGGCAAACGTATTCTACTGACCAATTGATAAGCCAAAAAAAGTCAAATTTGCCAGGGGCAATGGTGCACATCTGTAATTCCAGTATTTGGGAGGCTGAGACAGGAGGATTGCAGGTTCATAACAAGCCTCAGCAATTTAGTGAGATCCTGTTTCAAAAAATAAAACAGTGCTGGGGGTGTAGCTCAGAGTTACTATGCATCTGGGTACAACCTCAAGAACCAAAAAAGAAAGAGTCAGCTCTTCCAATTAAGTACAATGTAGGGCCCATTGAAAACATCTTTTGCCCAACTTCCTGGAAACATACATAGATGCTTTGCCCATGAATGAGTTTATACATTAGTCTTTGTTCCACAAATCTGTATTGAACAGTTCTAGAAACCAATCCTGTCTTTGTGGGGCTTACATTGCATTGTTAGGAATGCCTCTTCAAAAAATAAGAACTAGTGAAATACTAACCAGGAGGCACATTCCTAATCCAGAGATCATGGAATAATGAGAAATAGGCATGGTCAAGGAACCTAGGACTGTCGCCTGAGGCTCTTGCAGCCTGAGATCTTCCTGCCCCTTCCCATCACAAGTTGCAGTTGTGCACTGCTGACTGGAACCACATCAAGAACTGACCATCTGGGGCTATGCCCAGGAGCTGACAATCACAGAAGAGTATGAAGAACCACAGGACCTTAGCTGCCATCTCCTCTGTCCTTGATCCTCCAGCCTTGAAATGCTGTGGTACAGTTTGAACTTTAAATGCCCCCAAAGGCCTTACGCTATAGACTCAGATCCAGGCTGTGGCACTATTAGGAGGTAATGAAACCTTTAAGAGGTGGGGCCTAGTGGGAGACAGGCCATTGGGGGAGTGTGCTCTTGAAAGAAATGGTGGTACCCCAGACCCTTCCTCTCTTTTGCTTCCCAGCCAGGAAGTGAGCAGGTGTACACCACTGTGCTCAGCTCTACTATTTAAATTTTAAAAACAACCACCACAAACAATATCTGCAAATGAGCATGTATTCACAAGAAAGCAAAAGCTCATCATCACATCCCTGGAGAACCCTAGATGTCCCCAAAGCAGAACAGAGAGGACCCTTAAGAGACAAGCAGATGGAGAAAGTAAAGGATTAAAGTAAAGAAAGTAAAGGATTAATGTGTCATGAAGACACATTTCCTATATTAGCCCAGGTTCTCATTTCTAGGTGTGAATCTGCTATCTTGTAGAATGCTGAGAGGAGGCACAGCATAGAGATGGGATTATGGTGCCACCCTGTGCTGAGGGCCCTTGGGAATCTCCCAGGTAGTGCTCATGATGGTCTCCTGGCAGGACAACCCAATCCACTTCACAGATGAGGTCCTGCCACTCAGAGACAAGTGACAGGTGCCAGTGCCACTGTATTAAAAAGTCCTCTTAGGGATTGCAGGTTTGCAGCCAGCTTTAGCTACTTAGTGAGGCCCTCCACAATTTAGTGAGACCCTGTTTCAAAATAAAGAATGAAAAATAGGGCTCAAACTGTAGCTCAGAGGTAGAATGCCCCTGGATCTGGATTCAATCCCCAGTACCACCACCAAAAAAAAAAAAAAAAAGCACTCTTACCTCTTAGCCAGGTGTGGTGGTGCACGCTTGCAATCCCAGTACTTGGGAGGCTGAGACAGAAGTATCACAGGTTTGAGGACAGCCTCAGCAAGCAGTGAGAACTCTCATCAACCTAATGAGTCTGTTTTAAAATAAAAATAATATAGGGCTGGGGATGTAGCTCAGAGGTAGAATGCCCCTGGGTTCAATCCCCAGTACCACAAAAACAAAGAAAAATGGGCTGGGGCTGTAGCTGGGCGGTAGAAAGGCCCTGGGTTCAATTCCCAGGACCACAAAAAAAAAAAAAAAAAAAAAAAAAAAAGTCCTGTTGTCATGAAAAAGCCTTAGTGGACGGAACTGGAAAATGTTATGCTAAGTGAAATCAGCCCATCTCAGAAAATCAAGGGTCAGCCAGGTGTGGTGGCGCACACTCGTAATCCCAGTGCTTGGGAGGCTGAGACAGAAGGATGGAAGGTTCCTGGTCAACTCAGCTACCTAGTGAGACGTTGTTTCAAGATAAAAGAATAAAATAGGGCTGGGGGTGAAGCTCAGAGGTAGAATGCCCTTGGGTTCCACCCTTAGTATCAGGAAGGAAGGAAGGAAGGAAGGAAGGAAGGAAGGAAGGAAGGAAGGAAAGGTGGGAGGGAGAGGGAGGGAGGGAGGGGTGCAGGGAGCGAGGCAGGGAGACCTGTAGGGTAGTTGAAGGGGGCTAGGAGAGGTGTTAGGGAGGGGAAGTGGGAGGATTGAAGGAAACAGTTCAAATAATACTGTGGCAATATGTGAAGATATCATTACCAACCTAATTCCTGTGGGGAGGGAAGGGGTAGCGGGGTGGGACACTGAGGGAAATACACAAGAGCTGTGTGCATGTATGCTTTTATCACACTCAACTTCACTATGATGTATAAGTGCAATGCACTAATAAAATAATTTTTTAAAAAGACTCAAGGGGAAGCCATCTTTAACTGGGGAAGGGTGGTGCCGGCTTCTCTCCCAGCAGCGCTCTCCTGGCCACTGGAGCCAGGAACCTATTTAATGCCCAGTCATTTGAAAAACTAAATCATGAATTCTAAGAGGTAGAAGGAACCAACTAGCCACCTAATGCAGAAATCCTCTTGGACTGTAAAAGGAAAAAATGACTAGGGAGGGCCAGGGTTGGAGGAAGGGAGGATGGAAGGATACACCATTTCCCACTCCATCATTTCCCTCCACATGCAAGCTTTCAGCAGCTAGCCTCCTAATCCCACTTATGGCTCAGCAGCAATAAAACGCACACCTGAAGTTAGTTGTAGCTCCATAAATGTTTATATTAAGCACCTACTAGGTACCAAGTTCTCTCCTAAGGCACTGGAGGTATGTAATCTCATTGAATACACAATCCGATCCTTTGAAGTTTACACAGCTATTAGACTCTACATATGAAAAGGCCAGCTATGTAAAGTAGATATAAACCACAGAACATCTAATGCTCCATTATTTTTAATAGCACGAAAACTATTTGTGAGCTGGGAGCAGTGGCATCTACCTATAATCCCAGTACTTGGGGGGGAGGGGGGGGTCTGAGACAGGAGAACCACAGGTTCAAGGCCAGGGAAACTTAGAAAAACCCTAATTCAAAAAAAAAAAAAAGGGCTGGAAGCATAGCTCAGTGATAGAGCACTAGTTTAGCATGGATGAGGCCCTGGGTTCAATCCCCAGCATAGCATACAAAATTAAAAAAATAAAACAGGGCTGGGGAGGTAGCTCAAACACAGAATGCCCCTTGGTTCAACTCCTGGTACATAAACAAATAAATAAATCCCTTCATGATCCTTATATGTAAATCCCCTAGGGCATCAGACCACAGTGTAATTAATGTAAAAGTTTATTAGACACAAGGACAATCCCCCACTTAGCAAATACAGTGAGATATAATGGACTGAGAAGGTTTTGGAGACACTAATGGTATCAATACCTGCTCAACCACTGATGAGCTGAATGAGCCTGAACAAATTAATCTAAATCTCAATTTCCTCTCTTCTCCAATGAGGAAATTACTGCCAAGCTCAAAGAATTGTTTAAAAATAAATAAATGACGTGGTGGCACATGCTTGTAATCCCAGTACTTGGGAGGCTGAGACAGGAGGATCACAGGTTCGCAGCCAGCCTCAGCTACTTAGTGAGGCCCTCTGCAACTTAGTGAGACCCTGTTCCAAAATAAAGAATAAAAAATAGGGCTGGGAGTGTAGTGTGGAGGTAGAATGCCCCTGGGTTCCATCCCCAGTACCACAAAGAAAATTAAAAAAAAATAATAAAATAATAATAATAAATGAATTGAGATGAGGAGATGAAGCATATAAAAATATTTAGCACTTTCTGAAGCAAATACACATCTTTGGGAATTTCTCTGAATAAATGACATAGTTCCAGATGCTCTTTCTCTTATTTTGTGCTGTTCTTCAGCTGCACTGGCTCCTGGCTGGCATTTAGAGATTTCTCTGCCAAAAGCTAATGAGCTACAGAATAGATAAATGCAGCCAGGGGGAGCTGCTATTGAAAGAAATCCTCTAGTTTCAGTTACGAACTATTGGATGTATGAATAATCAGCTCTTAATTACATGGTCTGTCAATATTTTTAAAGAATCATCTCATTAATGAGCTGCTCCAGTAGCAAGTGGCCCCGTCCTGAATGTGGACATTTGATGTGTCTGTCTGCCAGTGACTTTGCCAAGAGTTATAAAATACAGTCTTTGCCCAGGAAGAAGTCACCCACTCCTGAAACATACAATACATACACTACAGGGTTATCTTCAAAATGAGGAGGAGGCCTGGGGAGTTTCAGGGTGGAACCAAAGAACCAGCCTAGAGTGGTCAAGGGATATTGTTTCTGGATAGAAGCTGGAGGCGTAGAGGAGGTTAAGGGATCCAGAAAGAGCAAGGGCAACAGCCTCCCAAGGGCAGGAAAGAATCCAGGAGCCAAGGCCAGCTTCTGTTATCAAGGGTCTAGACCGACCTTCTTGTACACTTTAACCCCACACCTGTATACCCTCCCATGACTCACTAAATACAATCCAAGATCCTTCTATGCAGGACTCGCTTATACCACCTGCCAGGGCCCAGGTGGACAACAGAAAACTGACCAGCATGGAAATAAGCCTCCTGCACATGTACTTGTGCCCTGGAGATGCCAGGGAAGGACAGTGGCCCTCATGTCTTCCCAGTGGGCACTCTCCAGGATGCAGACCGTGGCCCACCTGACTACTTCCCTTCTTCCAATTGCTCGGCAGCCTTTCCAAGGTGTCCCAGTTGTTATCTCTTACTCAACATTTTTCAAAGCAGCAGATGCTACTTTGGTTCCCATGGTTCTAGGTCAAGGACCCGTGTCCCTATTAGACCCTCACAACTCCCAAAAGGCACTGAATTTGCTTATTATTAGCCCACACTTTTGCTAAGCCAAAGCCCAAGTTATTGACCCTTTTTTAGGGCTCAAGAGATGGTGTGGACTATTAACGAAGTTGATGAGGACTTGTAATGTAGCTCAATGGTAGAATACTTGCCTAGCATGAATGAGATCCTGGGTTTCATCTCCAGCAATGCAAACAAATAGGTAAAAATTAAAACCTAAAAGGACCATGTTGCTGATGGTTGCACCAAGAATGTGAATGTTCTTCATGCCACTAAACTGTGCCTTAAAAATGGTTAAGAATGTAAGTTTTGGGGGCTGGAGAGTGTTACTGGGCATTGAAGCCAATGGATTTCTAAATTTGAGCTACACTTCCAGCTCTTTTTTTTTTTTTTTAATTTTGCAACAGGGTCTCACTAAGTAGCTGAGGGTCTTGCTATGTTGCTGAGTCTGGCCTTGAAAACGCAATCTTCTTATCTCAGCCTCCCAAAAACTAGGTGTGCACTACCATCCCCAGTTCAGATACAGTAAATCTTACAAACACTTTACTACAATTTTAAAATACTTACAAAACAAAAACAAACTAAAAATCTATGAAGATTCCTTGACAGTTTAAACATAGAGGTTTAACTCACGTTTGGCTCATCTGGTCCAGCAATTCTACTCCTATACATACCCAAATAAATGAAAGCACATGTCCACATGAGAACTCACAGCAGCATTAATTCACAATAGCCAACATGTGGAAACCACCCAAATGTCTATCAACTGATAAACAGACACACGAAAGGTAGTATACCCATCATAATACCACACCTTATTCTTCATACACATTAAGTAATGAAGTGCTAACATATGCTACAACATGGTAGGCCTTAGAAATATGCTAAGTAAAAGAAGCCAGTCAAAAAAACCATGTCCCAGAGACAGAAGAATAGTGGCTGCCAAGCAGGGGAGTGGGGAAGGGAATGGGGACTGTGGGGGGCAGGGGGTAAAGATGTTCTACAATCATGGCCATGGTTGCATATCTCTTTGCATATACTAAAAAGCATTGACCTTGTACTTTAAATGGGGGAACTTCAGAGTATATATTATATTTAAGCCACTGGGGAGGGGGAGCTCAAAGGACTCCACTCTATGAGGAACATGGCAACTTTCCTATTGATCACACCCAGGCCAACCCAATACCTCCCATACCCGTTCAGTTGCTATGGCAGCACTCTCGCTCATATACTTTAATTCAGTTTCACCTCAAAACTCTCACTGATCCACTTCCAAAATCAATAATTATGGCTCCGGTTACAGCTAGTAAAAGGGTCTCCACTCTATTACATGCAACAGCCATTTTGCTTTGAGAGTTTCATGAATGGCAAATTTGTCTCTATTTAGCAAGCCTCATGTTTTCTTGTTACGTCTGGAACACAGTTCCAGTATTAACTTGAGTAGCTCAAGACAGCAGGGCATAGAATAAAATTAAGGGATACTGAAGCATCTGTGGGTTAAGTCGTGTAATATCCACAGTTGCTAAGCTTTTAGTTCCAAACAGGGTGCAGAGGAGAGGGAACCCCTCTACTCAGTGTATGCCTGTGATCTGAGATCTCAGAGAAGGTGGGATGGCTTTAAGAGGTAATGAGGTTTCAGCAAAGCTCAACAGGTAGTAAGAAATGGTACCAACCCTCGGCCCCAGGGCAGTCCTACTTTCCAAGGCCCGAAAAGCCACTATCAAGCTGGGCATAGTGATACTTGCCTGTAATCCCCGTACTTAGTAGGCTGAGACAGGAGGATCTCAGGCTCAAGGCCTGTCTCAGCAATTTAGGGAGACCCTCAACAACTTAGTGAGACCCTATTTTAACATAAAAAATAGAATCGGGCTGGGGTATAGCTCAGAGGTAGAATGCATCTGGGTTCAATCCTCAGTGCCAAAAAATAAATAATTTAATAAATAATTTAAAAAGAGTAATTTGTTCTCTTGGGGCTAAATCACTAGCTGGATGCTACAGTTCTACGCAGGAACAGTGAGGGACATGGGTGAGGTACCCCTGAGCTTGGAGCTGGGTGTGGCTTACGCCTCAGAGCTCTCACCCAGGCCTGCTCTACTCTTCCCTGGAGGGGGTGGTGGCTGGGCATCCCACATATCTGATATTTGTAGGTCAAGACTCCATTGAAAAATAGCTCTGCCCTCTTGTGTGAAATGGTCCCAACTGCCGGGTGTGGTGGCGCATGCTTGTAATCCCAGCATTTGGGAGGCTGAGACCGGAGGATCCGGGTTCGCGGCCAGCCTCAGCTACCTAGTGAGGCACTCCGCAACTTAGTGAGACTTGGTTTCAAAATAAAGAATAAAAAATAGGGCTGGGGGTATAGCTGGAGGTAGAATGCCCCTGAGTTCAATCCCCAGTACCTCAAAAAAAAAAAAAAAAAAATGGTCCCAACTGCCTACATAAAAAATACAAAACAATCAAGGGTTACAGTACCTGGAAGGAACAAGAGCCAATCAATCCATTCCAATCCTCAGCCTGCAGTGCCCCAATACTGTCAACATTTTTCCTTAAATGATACCTTTTATCATTTAAACATTAAAAAAAAACCCTACATATTACTCTCATAAATGGAGCACAACCCAAGTGACTGGAAGTCAGTCATCAAGCTAACATCCGTGGCCCAATTTGAGAGTCTGTTTCCTATAGGGACCCTGAAGACTATCTGCCTTTTTCTAATTCACACTGGAACTTAACCTACCATTAACACAAAAATGATCATTTGTGCATTCTCTATTATCTTGCAGACAGAAGTGCACAAGGCACAGTCAGGAAAACCACACTCTTCTGCTCCAGGAACTGGGAAATGAGCATGTGGCCCATTGACAGACTGGCCCCAAGTTTTTATATGAACTTTTAAAGTTCATATAAAAATAAATAAATAAAAGAGGAAGTGGAGTACCCAAGCATGCTGTCACACACTTGTAATCCCAGTACTTGGGAGGCTAAGGCAGGAAGATAGTGAAGCCCTCCACAACTTAGTGAGACCCTGTTTCAAAATAAAGAATAAAAAATAGGGCTGGGGTGTAGCTCGGAGGTAGAATGCCCTTGGGTTCAATCCCTAGCACCATTAATTAATTAATTGGCTATTGGCAGAGGGTGTAGTTCAGAGGTAGAATACCCATGTCTTCAATCCCCAGTACCAAAAATAATTTAAAAAGAGATGGAGTAGGGAGAAGAGGAAGAACAAAGAGATGATGAATCTTAAGCCTAGATAAAAGACCACACATGGCCCACAAAGACTAAATAGTGATAGTGTATGGCCCTTTACAGATCGGCTTGTTAAGCCTGCAGCCAGACCATGCCTCTATTTCCCCACGAAGGGACTCAAGTTTCAATACAATGAATGACTTAGAGGGACTTTGACACAGATTTTCAGATTGCTAAGAGAGTGATGGACAATTATCAAAGAATCCGCTGACTTCAACGCTTTCGAACTGTCTCTGTCTAGTCATTTTTAGGAATTGAGTCCTGTCTAAAGCAAACAGAAACCTGGGGCCACACAGCTCATTAGCTTGCCTTTCGTCCTCAGCTCGACCGAGAGCTCTTGGCCAGGTTCCTGAAATCACATCCTGTTTGCCCCCAGAGCCTCTCGGCCCTCCGCACCCCTCCGCTCACCTGCACATCTCCACTCTGACTCACCTGGCTGCAAGCCCAGCTCTCTGGGAAGCGGAGGTGATCAGGGAGGTGAATGAATGACGGAAGACCACCCATCCACACAGCCTGGGCCCTCCCTCGCTGTGCCAGGACACCACACCCTGTCCTGCCTTTGTAAATGGCCGCTTCATTAAGCTTACCTCAAATTGCCCAACTGGAGAATGCCATATGTTGCAGGCAGGCCCCTGATGGCTACAGCCTATGGACAGGGAGCTCCAGGTGCCTGCAGCTACTCCAGGGCCACTCTGAGGAGGATGGCTTCACCCTGTGAGCTCACAGCTGGCAGGGGCTTGGACAGCCTTTCTCGCTTTAAAGGGAGCTGCTTTCAATTTGTCCTAGAATAGCCACTGCCCCTCTCAAACGCACCCAGAGATTCTAGTGATCAGTTACAGTAACACGCTGTATCATCAAAAATTCCTCCATTTAATTCAGTGACACCACAGCAGTGGTATGCAGCAGGCACTCTGCTAGATCTTTCACTTAAGCAGAAAATCGGCCGTCAAACTTCATTTCATAAGTAAAAGCACAGGCCATCAAGCAGTGCTCCACACAACTTATCCAAGCTCTGAGCAGCTGGGAGGCACGTCACCCAGAACAGATGCCCCCTGGACTCACCCGAAGGCTGGCCAGGCCCCACCACTAAACACAAGAGGCTACCACCTAATCTGCCCACAGACGCGTTTACACTAATAAAAGGAAAAAAAAGGAGCAGGGACAAAGGTTTTCTAACAGAAACTCCCTGGTAGCTTCATTCACCCAGTCGCAGTGCCTGGATTGCAAGACTGTCACCAAGTGATGGTACCTCGCAGGTGATGGCATCTGGCAGCGCCCAACCTAAGTGTGGTCCTGGGTAGGTCCGCTCACAAGGTTTCCATCCATAAAATGAAATGGCCACTATGCTATGGGGAGTGGTCCCTCTCTTGAACCTTTCTCTGCTCTGAACTCAGTGTGGAAGGGATGTCAGGGCCTGTGTGGATCTCAAAGCTTCTACCAAGCTATGCAATTGGAACCCAGTGCCCACTGAATATAAAATCCTTCATGTGATTTTGGGCTAGCCACTAGACATCTCTGTTTCAGTTTTGCTTTATGAAACAGGGATAATGACTTACATCCACCTAGATCCCCATATCCACCTTCTTCCTACTGTGAGGACCAAGGGACAGAAAGAGAAGATAGAGGTATAATCTCAGATTAAACTAGATTCAAAATATGGGGAATTTGATTTCTTTGAGCTTCCTTGTTCTCCTCTGCAAGATTGCAAGATGAAGAGGTTTGGATGAATTTGTGTATTTGAAGCACTGAAAGCGCTAGGTTTGTGTTATTAGGGTTAGTTTCTTCTTCTTCTTTTTTTTTTTTTTGGTACTGGGGATGGAACCCAGGGGCATTCTACCTCTAAGTCACACCCTCAGACCTTTTTATTTTAAGACAGGGTCTCAATGAGTTGCTGAGGTTCTCACTAAATTGCTGAGGCTGGCCTTGAGCCTGTGATACCCTTATCTTAGCCTCCCAAGTACTGGAATTACAGGTGTGTACCACCACGCCCAACTGATTAGTTTCTTAATCTCTGGGAGATCCTACTAGTAGACAACTTATAAAGTACTGTGGCCAGGCATGGTGGCACAGGCTTGTACAGGAGGATCAAGGTTCAAAGTATAGTGAGGCCTTCAGCAACTTAGTGAGACCCTGTTTCAAAAATAAAGAATAAAAAATAAGGCTGGGGTAGCTCAGAGGTAGAATGTCCCTGGGTTCAATTTCCAATACTACAAAAAAAAATTAAAAAGTCAAGTACTGTGACCCAGGCGTGGTGTTGCAGGCTTATAATCCCAGTACTTGGGAGGCTGAGACAGGAGGATCACAGGTTCAAGGACAGCCTCAGCAAATAGAGACTCATCAAGCTAGTGAGATCCTGTTTCAAAACAAAGAATGAAAAATAGGACCAGGAGTGTAGCTGAGAGGTAGAATGCCCTGGGTCCCATCCCCAGTACCACAAAAAATAAATAAAGTACTGTGAAAATTAAGTGCCTTAAATAACCATTTTAAGCCAGGCAAGGTGGTGCATGCTTATAATCCCAGAGACAGGAGGATCACAGGTTTGCAGCCAGCCTCAGCAAGAGGGCCTCAGTGAGGCCCTCTGCAACTTAGTGGGACCCTGTTTCAAAAATAAAAAGGTCTGAGGGTGTGACTTGGAGGAAGAATACCCCTGGGTTCCATCCCTAGTACAACTAAATAAATAAATAAATAAAGGTATTTTTGTAATCAACTAAGCTATACAAATATATGGTTTAAAAAGTAAAGTTGCTGGAGGTATAGCTTAGTGGTAGAGTACTTGCCTACCATGCTTGAGGCTGAGTTCAATACCCAGCACAGCAAAAAAATAATAAAGTTACTGTTGGTTTATTTCCATATGCCTTAATTCAGATGGTAGAAGATTTGAGAATTATTGTCTGGAAAGATAAAGATTGACTTTAAACTATTAAAAACGTAAACAAAATAGGGAAATTTTATAAAGGCATAATGAAAAACGACTCCATTTTTACCCCCCTAGATTTTATTTTAAGATATTTAAATATCTGAATGACCTGACAACCAAAGCCCCTGGTGCCCACGCCATGTGCACGGGAAATGGCAGGACCTGGCCACCGTGAACCTCAGTGCGTGCTGCCCAGGACTCAGTGAAGTGGACACAGGTAATCACTGCAGGTCACACTGTACCCAGAAGACTCTCTACCCCCATTCGGCTCTCAGGCCAAATTTGGAAGCTTTAACTTTCGTTATGAAAACAAAACACTGGTTTTCCTGCTCCACCAAGTGTGGCTTCTCTGATTTCTTCTGTCTGAACTCCTGCAGGATAAGAATGCCCAGTGAGAGGGGCCACTTTCCTCCTTCCAGGAGGTCTGCCGGTTGACAAAGCCCAGTTATTTGTTTTGCCAAACTGTGCATACATGGAATGGAGATGTTTATTTTCTATGCCCTGCTCTATGGAATGGAGATATTTATTTTCTATGCCCTGCTCTATGCCTCTATGACAAATGATTAAAGAATAGCGTCAAGGGCATTTGTTTTCGCTCATCCCCTTCAACCTGTTTCTGTTAAGCCACCTCACTTCCTGCCTTTTAACTTACATTTCAGTCCACACATCATCCACTCTTTTTGCTGACCTTTACATATACAATGTTGCTTCAGAAGCTTTCTTCAAAGGAAAGGGCAACCTGAAATGTCACCAGGAAGGATGCCAGGGCCGGCAGCCAGGGAGGCACCAGAGCCTGGGCCTGAAGCTACCTGTGACTCCGGCATAGGCAGGTGTACTGGACATGGCAGCTGTTGGGAGACTCCAGAGCACAGCCAAGTGCAACATACATCCTGGGCACCTGCTCTACCCTGGAGCCCTGCCCACACCCATGGAAACCCAGGGGACCAGCCTGGGAACCCAGGCCCCCAGGGCAGAGCCAGAATCCTTCATCCAGGAGTTACTTACTGGGTTTTCTCTCCATGCACATACTCTGTTAGGAATTGCAAGTGGCAGATAAAGGTGCAGATGTGGGGAGAAGACAAATACAGAGACCACACGGAAGGATATCTGGCTTGCGGAGGTTAGGAAACTGGTAACCTGCAAGACACCACTCTGGTGAGAAGAATGAATGAGAAGGAAGAAATGATGTGATAAGATGCAATGAGAGATGGGAGGAAGGGCTAACCAGACGCCATCAGTTATTTCAAGCTGAGGGGCAGGAAATGGGAATGAGTTCAAGGTTAACTCAAAACTCAACTCTAGATGATTGGAAGAAATCCTGTTTGGATTTGAAAGTACTGAGTTTGAGCTGAGGATGAGAACCAAGGTAAGACACTTGTGATCCTGCCATTTGGACTCTACCAGTACACTCTTTGCCCTGGCCCATAATCTACACAGGGATCAAAAATTGATTAAAGAGATGAGCAAGCAATATGGTGGACTGGTACTGGTCAATAAAGTAACCCTGGAAAAGGGAATGGGGCTGCTCTTGACACTTCACAGCCGAACTAACCACCCAAACTAACCAGAAACAACCAACACATGCCAGACAAGGCCAACTCTAGAGGGTAAAAATGTCGTCTGCCAAACCTAATGGAGGGAGACTGGACTTTGAAGGGATAATGAGTGCAAAAGAAAACAGTGTGTGCCAGCGCACACTTGTAATCCCAGTATTTGGGAAGCTGAGATGGGAGGATCCAGCCTCAGCTATTTAGTAAGGCCCTCCACAACTTAGTGAGATCCTGTTTCAAAATAAAGACTAAAAAAAAATAGAACTGGGGGTGTAGCTCAGAGGTAGAATGCCCCTGGCTCAATCTCCAGTACTGCAAAAAAAAAAAAAAAAAAGAGCTAGAATCCATCACAGCCATTTGTCCATGGAGCAGTGGTCAACTATTAGACTTAGAGGGGAGGGGGACTGTGCATGCAGGATGGAAAACATTTCCATAAAAATTTAAATGGAGAGCTGGACATGGTGGCACACACTTGTAATCCCAGCATTTGGGAGGCTGAGACCAGAGGATCCAGGTTCACGCAGCTGCTTAGTGAGGCCCTCTGCAACTTAGTGAGACCCTGTTTCAAAATAAAGAATAAAAAACAGGGCTGGGGCTGTAGCTCAGAGGTAGAATGCTCCCTGGTTCCATCCTCAGTACTGCAAAAAAAAAAAAAAATTTTTTTAAATGGAGCCAGAAGTGGTGGCACAGGCTTGTAATCCCAGTACTAGGGAGGCTGCGCCAAGAGAATCACAGGTTCGCAGACAGCCTAAGCTACTTAGTGAGGCCCTCTGCAACTTAGTAGTGAAACCCTATTCCACAATAAAGAATAAAAAATAGGGCTGGGGGTGTAGCTCAGAGGTGGAATGCCCCTGGGTTCAATCCCCAGTCCCAGAAATAATAAATAAATAAATAAACAAACAAATAAATAAATGGAAAACAATCTACCCTGGCAAGATTTTCATTAAAATGGAAAATAGAAACTGTTTATCTGTGCTCTAAAAAACTAATGACTTAAACTGCAGTTCACTCAGAAAAATATTTTCATGAAGTACTCACCAATGATAATGTTTCTGATAAAATAGCTACATTCCTAAATTAGAGTCAAAATATCTTCAAATCAAAAAAGTGTTGTTGAAATGTCTTACATCCAATGGAGCAAATAGAAACAACTAGCATGCAGTTGGGCATGTGAGAATCTGAACCTGGACTAGAGATACGGGCTCAGGCAGAGGCCAGGACCTTCTCAGGAGGCAGGAAGGCCACTACCAAAACCATGGGGACAAAGACCTAAGAAGGAAGTGTTATACCAACCAAGGGGAAAAGAGCAATTTTGCAGAGTCCATAGGCTGACAGACTCCTGTGAAGTCAAGGAGTGTCCCTCTCCACCTGCCTCCCATGAGCCCTACATCCTCACCTTTGGGAGCATGTCAGGAGCCAAGCACAGCATGTCTCAAGAGCAACCTCGTTGCAGTGGCCATATCAAATACAGGAGGACCCAGTTAAATCTGAATCTCATGCGAACAATAAATAACTGTTTAATACACGTATGTTCCAAAGAGATCCTCATTATGTCCCAAGTTTTAACAAAAATTCTTTTTGCATTAAGAAGAAAAATTATAGCCAGGCATGGTGGTATACACTTGTAATTCCAGTACTTGGGAGGCTGAGACCAGAGGATCTGGGTTCGAGCTACTTAGTGAGGCCCTCCTCAACTTAGTGAGATCCTGTTTCAAATAAAGAATAGAAAATAGGACTGGGGGTGTAGCTTGGAGGTAGAATGCCCCTGAGTTCAATACCCAGTACTGAAAAAAAAAGGAAGAAAAATTATTCATTGCTAACCTGTAATCCAAATTCAACTGGGCATCTAATGTTTTTGTTTTCTATGTCTTGGTGTTGACAGCTTGGCCCCCACACACACCTTCCTAGGCCCAGACCATTAGCCCTGACTTGCACAGATAGGCTCCAAGCAGAACACCCTAATAAGCAATGGCCTCCTTATCTGACAAGCCCTCTCACGTGCTGTGCACCGAGGAAGCCTCCTTTGACAGACCCAGAAAGGGGAGAATCTGTAGAAAAAAGGAATGGCCAACCATATAAAGTATTTCAGAGACACAAGATAGATGAGAACAGGTCAGTAGGTCATCTAATTTGAAAAACTTCAGCATGTAGTGACAGCTCTGGTGTCCTCTCCAGCTCACTTATTCATACGGATACGGAGTCCCCGGCCAACTGCTTGTGTGATCACAGCATGTGCAGAACCCCAAGGAATTATGACCTGTAAAGGCCTCAATACCTGTAAACCCCTCGGCCACTATTTGTTGCCAGAATGAATAAAGGAATGGATGTTGTGCTCTTCAAAGAACCTATCCTGAATTTCTAAATCAAGAAAACGATTTCTGAAAACAAGAATGTGTCCAGGATAAATCTTCACTTCTAGAACTCCTCACAGTCCTAGTAGGCTTCACTCTTGCACAAGTCTCTCTGTGGAGGATTATTTGCAGTACAAATTAAAAGTACCAGCACTGGCCATAAACTAAACAAATGAGCGAACACCTGCTGCCCCACCTCATAGCGCACATGATAAGGTTCACAGAAATGAGAGGGAAGCGAGAGGCAAGGCTGCCCCCTCCCACACTGAGCGGAGCTGGTTCAGAAGGCGTGTGTGTGTGTGTGTGTGTGTGTGTGTGTGTGTGTGTGTGTGTGGCATCTATCATCCTTTTGTGTAACTATTGCAAAACTGGTCTCTAGTTAGGGAAGCAGGAGTCTTCTACCAAACAAACACCTAAGAACACCACAATTTTCTTATTTATACATAAAAGTATTAGTTGAACCACTGCCAATTTCTCTTGATCTATGCTGGAAGAATTCCCAGGGATGTCTTATGAAAACAATAAATCAAAAAAGAGAGAGAGGATGATGATTAACATATATTTCTTTTTTTGGTGGCACTGGGGATTAAACCCAGGAGCTACAACTCTGAGCTACAACCCCCACACTACTTAATTGTTTTTGTTTATTTTGAAACAGCATTTCACTAAGTTTCGGAGGACCTTGGTTGCTGAGGCTGGCCTCAAATCTGCAATACTCCTGTCTCAGTCTCCCAAATACTGGGGATTGCAGGCATGTGCCACCATGCCTGCACACAATACTAATACCATATTTTAAAATATATGTTATCGCCGGGCATGGTTGCACACACTGGTAATCCCAGTACTTGGGAGACTGAAACAAGAGGATCACAAGTTTGCGGCCAGCCTCAGCTACTTAACAAGACCATGTCTCAAATTAAAAAGGGCTAGGGGTTTAGTTTGGAGGTAGAATGCCCCTGGGTTCAATCCCCAGTACCAGAAAGAAGGGAAAAAAAAGTAAACAGAAGAATGAGGAGAACTTTAAAGAGGGAGTACCTATTGCCCAACAGCTAAATGTGTAGGATGGCACTGGGACGTGGCCAGCATTCTCTCTCCCCAGACCCTCAGAAACTGGCAGAGGCAGGCTAGGAGCAGATCCTACACCAGGTCTGGTCCCCTGGAGCAAAGGCCTGTTTGGCACCAATTTCCCATCCAAGTAGCTCCAGGTCAGAGGTCTTGGCCCCAGCAGGTCATCTCCACTGCTGAGTTTTCTTTTCTTTTTTTTGTTTTGTTCTTATGGTATTGGGGACTAATCTAAGGGGAATTCTACCTCCGAGCTATACTCCCAGCCCTATTTTTTATTCTTTTTTTTTTAAACAATCTCACTAAGTTGTGGAGGGCCTCACTAAGTAGCTGAGGCTGGCTTCGAACCTGCGATCCTGCCTCAGCCTCCCAGGTATTGGGATTACAAGCATGTGCCGCCATGCCCAGCAGGGGTTTTCTTTTAAATACCTGAAGTACCAACATGAAACTTTACAAATTACTTCATATAGAGTACCACACAAGGTCTGTTTTAGAACTCAAATAAGATTCACGCATAATACAATCTTCTTTAACTGTGGTCTGATGTGTCCAACAACATAATGAATCTGACGGTCTGATGGACTGAAGGCCCCCGCCATGCCCTGCACCTCAGCAGCCACCTTCTCTCTAGCCACGTTGCTCCTGATGGCATCTGCCTGAGGCTCTACTCTGTACTCCTGCTGCTGGTCTGGCTGGAACCCAGCTCTGACTCAGCTCCCACCCAGCAGGGTCAGGATTAGCCCCAGCAGGGCGCCAGGGCACTCCATAAACTCCAAGCACCTCTCTGGGTGTGGGCGGAGCAGTGGAGGAAGTCAAGTGCCCAGGACAGAAGCAGTGTCACCACAGCCTAGCAATAGCAGTGTCCCCTAGAGATGTGGCTCTGAAGTCTCAGGTAAGGAGGAATGGGGCGGGAACAGGCTGGAGAAGGCAGGGGGATCTATTTGGTTCTATTTGGAGAGGAGGTTCCTAGGTGAAATGAAGAAGGCACTGTTTGTCCTGCAGTGTATCTCGCTTTACAATGCACAAGAGAACCAACAAGACAGCTCAGGTGGGTGCCTTGGGGACCAAGTTTGCCCCACTCCTCTCTCAAACTCTCTGTAACCTTTGTCTGGGGAGCCAAGAACATAAGAAATAATATCCCAGTCAAACCAAATCTGCTTTGGCCAAGTATCCTGTCTTGGGAGAAATTCACAAAGCAAGCTTTGTGAGCAGGCATGTCCCATTACAGCAATGTCACAAGATTCCTGGTAAACTCCCAATGCCCCTAGTCCTGTGTTGTGCACATTCTTCAGGAGCCTGCTTTCTTTCCCTCTAATCCCCAGGTCTGGTCAGTTTCTTACCAGCCATGCAAAGCCTTATTTGCTTTTTATTTATCCCAAAACATTTGCCAGTCCTGGCGAGGGACACGCTGATTTCCAAAGCTTGTTGTTAAATCCGGGGTACCTCACCGAGACCCAGGGCACTCTAAAATTCTCAGTATATCTGTGATCATCAGTCTCTCAAATCTTCTAGCCAACCCTCTTAGGATGCCTCTGCTATACTCAAGCAGAAACCAAGGCTTCTTTGGGGCTGGCAAACTAGACATTTCCTCTCTTCTGAAACACCACCCTTGTCAAATTTCTGCCCAGAGAACAGATAACGAAGACATCTGAACTTGGGCTACACAACTGAAGTCTTTTTTTGCAAATCTGATTATTTGCCACCCTTTGTCCCACTGCAAACCTTCCCGGGACTGGGGGCACAGCGCAGTGCAAGCTGAACAATACATCTGCATGTGTAAATAGCCCAGCATGCCTGCCCAGGCAAATCTAAAGGACCTTGGACAAAACATTGAGGCCACTGAAAGGTGCTGGTGTCCCTCACACTGTCTCTAGGCTGAGTCTTCCCTAGAGCCCAGGAAAGAAGCAGCAGCTGCTGCAGGAGCTGCCTGGAGAAAGGCAAAGCTGGCATAATCTGCTTGCAACTATTATTTCTTCCTGGAAAGTACACAGAGAGCTACTGAGTCACAGTGGGTGTCCTGGGCAGGCTGGTGTCCTGCACCTTATAACTAGATCCTCCGTGTGCTCCATGCCCAAGGACTCCCCAGTGCCAGTGACCCTTCAGTACCTGGTATTGGTTCCCTGCCCTGGGCTGCCAAGAGTCCTCTCCCTCTGAGATGCAAGCCTTCCTTCTGTACCCTTCCCCTGTTCTCTGCATGTGGTACCTGGAAGCTGGCAGGAACCCCCTCTCTCATCTTTCCACATTACCTTTTTCTTTAGTCTGCTAGGGAAAACTATGTTGCTGAGGATGACATAGAAGACACAGATGCAAGGACCTGGAGAAAGTCTTCCAAGAGGAAGTATTTCAGGCAGAAGAATGTCTTGCCAGAGTAGCTGAAGCACAGCTTCAGCAGGGCTTGGCTACTGCTGTTGAAATGCTTTGCCCTAAATCCAGGTGAATGGGTCAGCACAGGGTAAACTGCTTTCCTTTCCCTCCCATAAGGCTTATCTATATTTTGCTGTGTATGGCTGACTGATGAGCCTTTTTTTTTTTTTGGAGGGGGTGGGGGGAATGGGGACTGAACCCAGGGACATTCTACCTCTGAGCTACAACCCCAGCCCTATTTTATTTTTATTTTGAAACAGTGTCTCCCCTACATTAATGGGCGCTGCTGGCCTTAGACCTGTGATCCTCCTGCCTCAGCCTCCCAAGTACTAGAATTACAGGTGTGCACCACCACACCTGGCTGCTAAGGAGCCTTTTGAAAACTAACCTCTCTCACCTTTCTCCCAGGTGAGACAGTTTGGGGTTGACACTTCTCATGGCCTATCCTAACATTCCAAGCCTCCTGGAGATGACCCAGCCAGCAGGATACTACTGCCTGCATGTACCTGGCACCAGGACACAGATGGGACACCAGGAAACAGCCAGCCTTGTGGTAAATGGTCCCACGTCCACTCACTAGCTGTCAGACCACAAAATGATGGGTCCAATGCCCCACATGTCACAGCTGCACTGAGGACACGCTTCATTCCAATTGGCAGAAGCTCTTCTGGAGTATTCCTTTAAGGAAACACCAACCTGGTAGACCATGTGGACACTAGTACCTGGTGGGCCACGTGGACGCTGGTGCCCGGTGCCTTTTTCTTTCCTCATTTTACAAGGGCCATTCTGCCCCTTCCTGTGAACGTAGGCAAAGCGATGCTTCTCTTCTCAGTGGCAGTCTTTGTCATCACCCTCACTCCACATCCCCATGCCTGTTACACCTGACCACCATTCCCACTAGATGCATGCTCTCACAGTACGGTCACCAACTAACAGGGTGCTCTTTGATGGATCTGTAGGTGTGGAATGTCACCAATTTCCTAGGGGCTCTGTGTGCTTCCAGGCCACATCTACTAAGAGGAGGAAGTCTGGGGTAGAAGCACACCCTGAGTTGGCCAGCCACCAGCAGCAACCCCCGCTCCATGTCTGGGCAGCAGGGGGCAAGAAGGGTGGCCTCTCTGAATTCTCAGGTTCTAAGGGCACAAAAAGCCTTGTTAAGAATTCAGTCAGGACTCCTAACTTCTCTACGCTTTGCCACACTGATCTCCTAGAGCCTTCATTAATATATCCTGCCTGGAGATCACACTGGGGCACCTCTTCCTGCTCAGACACTCCGCACAGGCTCACTGAATGCACACTGCGCAGCGGGTGGCACCACCTTCTCCTCCACAGGCATTTTTCACACCTTGGAACAAGTCTTAATTTTCTCAACTGGCTGCTTCACTGCGGGATCAGGACACATCTCTTGTGCTGAGTGACTGGCACACACCTCGCAGGGCAAGGACTGCGGCCTCAGAGATTATTCACAAGCCCATCTACACTTTCACCGTGCAGTGTTGTCATGCTTAAACACCTGGTGAGGTGAATGTCATGTGCACGCTTCTAGTGGTTGGAAAGTGTAAAACAAGATAATCATAAACTGCCTCTAAATTCCTGCAGGAAGTACTAAAAAAATTAACCTGATTTCTCCCAAAACAAGGCCATGATGGAATTTTCAAAAAGTGAACTCATGCATGGTACAAAATTTACCAGCTACCAGAGGACACAGTGCAAACCCCAAGTCCCCCCATCCAGACCCCACACTACCCACAGCCTTCCCTGGGAGGCCCAGTCTTGGCTCACAGCTTATAAGCATGATCACAAATTCCAAATTTCAAAAAAACATACAAGTGAAAAGTTTTTTTATTGTTGTAGTATTGTTTTGTTTTGGTATTTGGTACTGTGGAATAACCTCGGCATATCCTACTTCTAAGCTATACCCCAAACCTATCTTATTTTTTATTTGAAAACAAGGCCTAACTAAGTTGTTGAGGGCCTCACCAAGTTGCTGAGGCTGGCCACAAACCAGCAATCCTCTTGTCTCAGCCTCCCAAGTACTGGGATTACAGGCATGCACAACCAGACCCAGCTGTAGCCTTTCTCAAATTTTTTTTTTTTTTTTTTTTTTGTAAATGACATTTCTATATCTTAATTAAAAGAGAACCCTCTGCCAGGCATGGTGGTGCATGCTTGTAATCCCAGTACTTGGGAAGCTGAGACAGGAGGATGGCAGGTTCGCAGCCAGCCTCAGCTACTTAAGTGAGGCCCTGTTTCAAAATAAAGAATAAAAAATAGGGCTGGAGGTGGAGTTGAGGTAGAATGCCCCTGGGTTCAATCCCCAGTACTGCAAAAAAATAAAGAGAACCCTCTAATAAGTGCATGAGTCAATGAATCAAACACAGCAAAATAAAAATCACATACCTGCACTTCATAACACTCACCACCACCACCACCCCTTAGAAACACTTAAATTAAGACATTTCAGGGGACCTGGTACTTCCACAGGTGTGTGGAGTAAAACACTTGGGGAAGTTTAGGCCATGTCAAGGCTCTGTGAGAAACCCATCTGCTTCATTCTCTTCCTTTTTACTTTAAACCTCTCTATGCCAACTCATGAGCCAAGCAGAAAGCTTTGAACTCAATGACAGGGGAACACAGCCAAAGCAGAGTTGAGAATGCCAAGTTGGATCTCTCCCACTGGCAGAGTCCAGTGCCCCTGGGAGCGAGGGGTGAACAGGAGCCATGCCCGAACATCCCTTTGCATCAACCACCCTTCCTGAGTCGTCTAAGAACCAAGCACCGGTAAACCACAAGGAGGCTTAACCCACAGTGTGCCAACTCTTCCAAGTAGGTCTTTCCAAGCAGAAGATCCTGGAACGTGGTGTCCCATCCCCACCCGTCTCCAAGCCAGGTCCATCTTCCCCTCACCTGCACTTAATTAGAAAGTTCCTGACATCTGCCTCTTCTGAAAAGAATTTCCTGACTAAGGGAGAACATGTAGCAACCTCTCCTTAGTCCATTTCACCACCCCTCATCCTTCTGGAAAAAAAATCACTCTGCATGTTAATTGACACCTACTCTTTCACCACAAAGTAAAGACACGTTTATGTGCAACCTCAGGAATGGGATTTTTCATGTGGGAGAAACCTCCCTAAAGATGAAAGCTTAATCCACAGACACCCAACCCCATTCTGAGCTCACACTTAATGCACAGTCTTAGAGAATCCCAAAGCTTTAGTCCTCAACGCTGCCTGCAAAATTAGACCTGTGACTCCAATTTCAAATGGGGAAACTGAGGCACAGAGTTGCAGCCAATCACACAGACCTCCTGGAATAGAGACAGCTGCTTGCCATTCAGCTTCTTCATCCCATGCATCTGTGGTAGTTACTGAGTTCTAGTGTCTCCTTCTAGATCATCATTCTGTCCCTTCCTTCTGCCAGGCCCTGGGCTATCACTTCTTACCACTGTTAGAAGCCCCACCTCTGCAGCGGAGCTTACCACTTCCTATCTGCCGCCAGCTGTAAACAGATAACCAGGCTGGTCAGAAATAAACGCAGGGACTGATTAGCCACCATGCCCCTCTTTGCCCAAGGGACTGGAGGAAACCGGCGCTGGGACAGCAATTTCTTCACTTCAGTTGAAAAGACACTGCTTGAGCATCTACTCTATACTGGGCACTGCTCCAGGAACACACTGCACCAAGAGAGATGTGGCCGGAGATCTTTAAATCCAGGTCTCCCTGGACAATTGCAGGGTCCAGCATTTTTTGGGTGCTTGCCACTCCAGGTGATCCTGAGAGCTAGTTAGAACTCAATCTCTCAGAACCTACCCGGACTTGAATCAGATGCTATATCTCAGCAAGATCCCCAGGGGAGGATCCGTACACTAGCACTGGTATAGGTAGTTTAAAGACAACTAGAGTTTGACTTCAAGATAAGAGAGGACTTGAATCAGGTGTGGTGGTACCTGCCTGTAATCCCAGAACTTGGGAGACTGAGACAGGAGGATCACAGGTTCAAAAGCAGCCTCAGCAACTTAGGGAGGCTCTCAGCAACCTAGCAAGAGCTTGTTTTCAAATAAGAAACAAAAGAAGCCTTGCAGGGTGGCTCAGCAAGGCCTCTTGCAGATGCTCAACATGGGAAACCTAAGAGACAGCCAAGAGCAGCAGGAGTGATTCATGAGGAACAGCGGGCACCACCTCTACTCAAAATCCCAAGAAACGATAAGTGACCATGCTGGGGTCCTCAATCACCAGGCCACAGACTAAGCGGCACTCAGAAGTTAGGCCTGATTCTGCTGCAAATTAGATCCGATAACTTTCAAAAATCTAACTCAGAGACCAGTAAGACAGACACTCTTCCCAGTGTAATACAATTACTCAAAGAATTAATGAAGTCTCTTATTATCTCCCAAGATGGCCCTTTAGAGAAAAAGCAAGCTGAACAAGAAATAATCTTCCAACAGAAGTGTTTTTTAAGAAAACCCAACTAGCTGCTCAAACTTTGAGGTTATAAATTTGCTGGGGAAGTGTAATCCAATTGCGATTATAGATAATTGCTTATTTCAAATATTAATATGCATGTAACAGCATAAAATCAAGTTTATGAGGGTTCTTCTTCAAATATTGTCAACAGTGGTGGTAATATTTATAACTTAGACATGCATTTTTAAGAGTATAAATTAAGTACTCTGAATATTAAGCAATTTTTATTGAATATAGTAAATTAAAGAAGTCTGTAAGGATTAAGGATGGATATTTGTACATTGTTTCAATAAACTAGGCAGCTAGTTCTGTTATGTCACTGTGCCCTTGCTCAGGAGAATCAATTCCCTTGATTTACAATTGTTTTAAGAATTATATACCCAGACTTGTTATTCAAGGGTATTTATTTGCTAAGCCAAAAATATTTTTTTTTCAAATACTTCTTAAGTAAAAATCCATTTGCCCAGCCGGGTGTGGTGGCACATGCTTGTAATCCCAGTACTTGGGAAGCTAAGATTGGATGATCCAGGTTCACAGCCAGCCTCAGCTACTTAATGAGGCCTTCTGCAACTTAGTGAGACCTGTTTCAAAATAAAGAATAAAAAAATAGGGCTGGAGGTGTAGTTCGGAGGTAGAATGCCCCTGGGTTCAATCCCCAATACCACAAAAAAAAAAAAAAAAAAAAAAAAAAAAAAAAAAAAAAAAAAAAAAAAAAAAAAAAAAAAAAAAAAAAAAAAAAAAAAAAAAATATATATATATATATATATATATATATATATATATATATATTTGACCTTTCTATGAACTATTTAATGGTATGATTGCTATTGCTACTACTGTATTTATAATACTCTGGTCAATTTTAATTGATCAGACTTGTCAAATCCAAAAATTAACATTTCTATAAGATTATTTCTTTTCTTCTTCCCACAAATCCTTAACTCTGAAAGAGAAGGCTAGCCTTTCATATAGGCTCTTCCTCAAGTTGCACTAAATAAAATAAACTCAAGGAAATTCAAAGCACTGAGACTAAACAAATATACTGCCTATTTCTGGGGAAACTCAGGTACATGCATACACACTCTGACCAGGCCACCTCTGAATCACAGCTAAGGGACAGAGCTACCTAGTTTGCATACTCAAAGCACACTGAGAAACTCACAGGCCTGCCCTGTGTACCTGCTCACCTGCCTGGAATCACCACAGAGAAGAATGTCTACTCTTATCAGAAACTCTCAAATCACCATAAAAGAAACGTCTACTGTCCTACTTTCTTCACCCAGACTGATTGAGACAGAGAATTACTCCTGTGATCTAGTGCTAGCAGAAGATCTGAAATTCAGGACACCACCAGTGGAAGTTGTAGGCTAGGTGTTCCAAGCCCAGCAGTGTTTTGTAAACTGCATGTCACCATTTGGATCCTTCTTTTTATAAAGTGGAAAAGAATAAAAATTATCAGAGTGCTGAGTAGACAAGTGGTGGATCCCTTGTCTAGCATGTACAAGGCCCCCAGTTCCATCCCCAACAACCACCAAAAAATAAATATCAGAGTACACCGTTTCATGAAAACTTTCATTTCAATCTATTTATATGCATGTCCCCATGTATGCACTTGATCACAATGTAAATTTAGTTCTAATTGTGGATTGTGGCCAAAGAAGTTTTGAAAGCCACTGCCCTGGGGAACACCAGTGGGCTATATCAGTGGTACTAGGTTTCTAGAACAAACGGCTCAGGTTTCTAGAACCTTGTGAGGACAGCACAGACAGGCACTGGTGGGGTTCGGAATCCCACGTGCCCATATTCTGCTGGAAGAACAAAAAAATCTTACCAGTGAGAGGAGTGATGGCTAGACACCACTTTGCTTCAATGCGGAAGGTTCAAAGCTAACCTACCTTGTAGGCAGAAATGAGAAGCTGTGTTTTAAATAAACTATAAATTCAGAAGTCAGGATAACATACAGCTGGCATATTTTTGACTCTTTGGTGCTCAAAGATAAAAAAAACCTGGGAAAATCAAGCAAAAATTCTCAACAGGATGGGATAGGATGGCAGAAGGTAGTTAGCTACAAGGCTAAGATGAGAAGAAGCTGTGATTTTACCAAACGTCTGTAAAGTGCCTAATAACCAACCTAGCAAAAACATAATATCCTGATATTTTGATTTCAGCTGGACTGAATTATTCTAAAAATCGAAATGATAGCCACTCAAGCTGGGCATGGTGGCCCATGCCTGTAATCCCAGTACTTGGGAGGCTGAGACAGGAGGATTGCAGGTTCAAAGCCAACCTCAGCAACTTAATGAAGCTCTTGGCAACTTAGTGAGACCCTGTTTCAAAATAAAAAGTAAAATAGGGCTAGAGGTGTGGCTCAGAGGTAGAATACCCCTGGATTCAATACCCAGTACCACAAAAAAAAAAAAATAATAATAATAAGAAAGAAATGATAGTTACTCATTCACCATACAATTCGTAGCAAAGTTCAAAATGTGTACCAAAAGATAAACCCCAAACTGAGATGCCAGGGCAGAATTATACCAGACATTTCAAATAATCATCCCATTCATTTGCAAAAATGCCACTATTTACCTCAAAGACACAAATATTCATTCAGTAAATGTGTTGGCCACTATTTTAGGTGTTATAAATGCAGCAGTGACCAAAAAAAGTTCTTTTTTTTGGGGGGGGGGGGTAACTAGGGATTGAAGCCAGGGCCTCTCAAATGCTAAGCACATCCTCCACCACTGAGCTATACTCCCAGCCCCCAAAGTTCAATTTAACAGTCTTTGTTTTTTGTACAAATATATAGATCTCATTCATATAACATTCAGAATATGGAAAACTGCACTTTTCCCAGAAGATCAAGTGTTCTTTGAAAACACCATTTTATTGGCTACATGATAGTCTAATGTGTAGATAGTAGTGTAATTCACCGAAAGACATTTCCAAAGGCTTACCTATATCATTTCCAAAAAATACAAGTCACAGCATAATATGTTAGAGCTGGATTGAAGACCTTCAGGAAAATGAGAAAATACAACCTTACCAATTAGAGTCCCCACTTTGCTCCTCTACCAGGATGCACATTCATTCACACCCTCTGCCAGCTTGCCATATCAAGGTCTAATTTCTGAAATCTCCCTTTATAAGCCTCACTCCCTCTTTGATCGAAGAGAACATTGTCTGCACAGAACAATAAGTTTTCATTTCAATTTCCCTTCTTTTCAGGAAAGGAAATGTTTGCACTTCAAAAGGCTCCTTTGAAGAGCGGGCTTGGTGCTGGCCTGGCCAGGTTAGGGGTTACTGGGCTCAGCAGGGTGCCGGACTCTGGGTAGCTGCCCACTGGAGTCACTATCAAGGCCAGCTCCTTCAAGGAGAGGGTCTAGAGCAGGAGAAAAACAAACAAACACATGGAAAAATACTTGAGGCTTTTGATCGTGACCTTCGGAGGTCCCTTTTCACACACAACGCAGAATTACAGCTAGGGGAAACTGAGGTACAAAGGAAGGAGTTGTGGACAATGAGATACCAGACAAGAACAAAATCATTCCAGAAACCTGACTCACTTAGCAAGGATCCACTCCACTCCAGGCCAGGAAAGGGGGGAACCACTCTTAGTGACAACCAAAAACAAAGACTCAAAGAAGCAAGATCTAAATAGAAGTATGAGCAGTCATTAATACAGCAAAAACCACACAATTTAGAATTTTGCCTTTTATTTCTCCAGTGGCCCCTGGAATGGCTAAACAGTTCACCCAAAGGCAAGTCTAATGACCAAATGAAATAGCCAAGTCCAAACTGGCAAGAAACCAAAGCTGCATCCCTCCCTAGTCAGGCCCCAGGAACATCCCTAACCACTGCCAAGTCCAGGAAGCAAGGGGTTCAGAGCAGACAAGAGAAGACTTGCAAACATGTCAAGTCTCAAAACAAGTTCTGGATAAGTAATCATGATTTCCACCCTCCCCTACCCCCAGCATATGTACCATGACACAGGTGCCACCAGGGTTCTAAGGGGTGAGCAGAGCCTGAGGACTTGGCTGTGGGACTCCTGCAGGGGTGTGGGGATTCAGGGACCAGAAGTCCAGGTGGCCAGGTCACCAGGAGCTGAAGAAGTCTTCAACCACCTTTCCTACAATCTCTTGCCTGGCTGGGCTCCAAGCCTTTGTTGTAGTAACCATGGGGTTTTTTATTTTCTCCTTTCATTTTACTATAGTTTCCATGTTGTTCACAATGAGCATTCTCACTTTTAGAAACTGAGTGTGTGTGTGTTGCTGGGAATTGAACCCAGAGGCGTTCTACCTGCAAGCTACATCTCCAGACCAATTTTATTTCTTATTTGGAAAACAAAGTCTCACTGATTGCTGAGAACCTCACTAAATTGCTGAGGCTGTCCTTAAACCTGAGATCCTCCAGTTTCAGCCTCCCAATTACTAGGATTACAAGTGTGTGCTACCACACCCAGCTTTAGAAACACTTTTCTTAAAGATGCTTTTGAGGTAGAAACTCAGACTAGAGCTCCTTTGAGAGACCCCCTCTCCGATCTCCAAAAGATGTATACACAGCTATAAAGGACATTGTGAGGACAATTCAAAGTTGAACATGGACTGTAGACTCAATAACAGGGTGGAATCCGTGCTCAATTTCCTGATTTTGATACTAGACTGCCAGGCTACAGGTGTGGCTCTGTGGTAGAGGGCTTGCCTTACAGGCACAGGGTCCATCACTGCACTAGGAAAACAAAAAACAAAAAACAAAGCAAAGATATTATACTGTGGTACACAGGAGACCGCCCTTGTTCTCAACAAATACATGTTGAAGTCTGCAGGGACAAACAGAAGGGCGCGATGGTTCAGAAGCATATGCCCACACATGCTGTGTGCTCACAGTATGGAGAAAGCAGGAGAGTAGGCAACTGTGGAGCTGGGGAAAGGGCACAGGGGTATCCTGCACTCCAGACTCAAGTGCTAACCAAAAAAAAGAAAGAAAAGGGGAAAGAAAAGACAGGAAGGGGTGGGAAAGTTTTCCTACTACCTGTCAGTCCTCTTTCCCAGAGTCCTCGGAAGGTACCCAGGGGGTTCAACTCAAAGCTCCAAGCTTCCCCTACCCAGCCTCATCCCAAGGAGGGGCCCCTGCCATCTGGAAATTCTGCAGGCCCCTGGCAAACACTCCCCAGGGCCCTTGCTGCAGGGCCACAGCTCCTGCCCCAGGCTTCCTGAGGACATCAAAGAAGTGTCCTCTAAGGAAGGTGACATTTGCCCATGCCACTGCGTGGTGGAAACCAGCCAATGGAAGACTGGGGTAGGGCTACAGCTGTCACTGGCTTCAAGAAGGATGGAGTATAAACAGTGTCTGGTTCCCACCAGACCCCCTGGGAAGAACTCTCCCTGCAGGGATGCAGAGTAGAGGTGGAGCTCAGGAGGTGGAGCTCAAGATGACCGGATGAGGATCAATCACACAGGGCACCCTGTGGTCTGGGGCAGGAAGCACCGTGTCCAGCCCGAGGCTGGTGACGTGAATGTCAAACTACTGACCCAGAAAGAATGCAACCTAGCCTGTGGTGGCCTCTGCCAAGGGCACCTCCAGGAGCCACATCTGCCTTTTAATCCCCCCACCCACCCCAGGACAGCTGCTCCAGGAATCCCAGAGCTCCAACTGTGCAGGGAAGATCTACATTCAGACATGGGGGAGAAAAACCAGGTCAAGGAGAGGGAATGCAGCGTGCTAGCCAGAGGTGGGGTGGCCCTTCAAGCACTGCCCAAACTCACTCACAAACAAAAAGAGGCTCTGCCCATGGCCAGGGCTGTGTGCCACCATCTCTACACGCACCTGGCCTGGCAGGCACATCCTAGGAGGGGCTGGAGCCCAGGCGTTGCTGACACCCACAGCCTTCCCACACACTGGGGGCTACTCTGGAGCCAGGCTGCCTGGGTTCAAATATTCCCTTTGCCATTTATCACCTCCCCAAGTACCTGGAGGCAATCTGCCTCCATTTTCCCATCAGTCAAAAGAGCAGGACCAGTCTTGCCAGATGGTTGTGAGGACTCAAAAGTAAACAAACAAATAAATAAATAAATAAGTAAAGTGCCAAGTACACAGTAAGCACTAAAGATGCGCTTGAGATTGTTGATCTTACCCAGCCCCAGGCCCTTCCCTTCCTTCTTATGTGGTGTAAGGCTTTGATTGATGGCAGTTGGTGGGCAGGTAAGAAGATATGGAGAAAGGACATTTCTAAGCCAACCTTAACAGACCAACTCAAGCCACTCTATAACATTAAATGGAGCCCACTCTGGAGTTCAGCCTTTCCTTTGGGAGGGGTTGTATCACTTTCTTTGATCCCACAGTGCAGGGGTGGGGATAAGCTCAGGCTGGCCACATCAAGAAGAAGCCACCACCAGAAGCACACAGATCTAGGACCCGATACTAACCACATGGGAAAACATCTCATTGTCCTTATGATCGGGAACCTTTGCTAATCAAACCTCCTAAACAAAGTGCTGCAGAAGGAATGTGAAAAGGTAAGGAAATAAAACTGCCCATGCCCTCTGTGCCCCCAGGAGGAAAGGGAAGGTTAACAACCCACCCTAGACAAGGAGAGAGGATGCAGACAGATACCATCCTAATAAGCCAGGCGTGGTGGGCCACACTTGTAATCCCAGCATTTGGGAGGCTGGGACTGGAGGATCCGGGTTCGCGGCCAGCCTCAGCTACTTAGTGAGGCCCTCCTCAACTTAGTGAGACCCTGTTTCAAAATAAAGAATAAAAAATAGGGACAGTCCTAATAAGAGAAAGGATAGTCTTCCTCCCACACCTATATAAACCTACACTTAGTTCTTGTTGCCTTTATCAGAACTGTAGGTTGAAGACACAAAGAACTAATTTCACTAAAGATATCAAGTGGCAGTGATTTGGCACCTTTGTTCTCTCAGAGAACAGCGTGGACTTCAGGCTCCTTAGTTTCTCTAGCGGGAGGCTGGGAAGGACAGGTTCCACCAGTCTACTAGTAGGTGAGGTTTGGAAAGTCTAAATTATACACCAAGACTGCATACAGAGAGGGGGTGAAGCCAGGAGCTCAGAAGTCAAAAGCAGCCCTCTTCCTGGCCTCACTGCCACCTGCCCCGGGCTCCTCAGAGCAGCAACATCCTGGTATCTCTTCCCTCGATCGTGGTGCACACTCTGGATTACATAGTATTGTCACCAACTGCACCATCTGCAGGTCTCCACCATTCATGAGGAAAGGCCCATGCAAGCCACTGGGTGTGACAGGAGGGTGAACCTTCCAGCATCCAGAAAGGTCTTTCCAGCAGCCTGAGTTCCTGGGAGGACCAAATTCTGACCAGTGGATCCAGAAAACAGCATCCCCAGCCTGGCAATGCTGCAATGAACCAATGCTTTGAGAGAATCAACATAGCAGTCCATCAAATCATTCCCACTTGCACCCATCCTTCTGGCAGATTCCAGGGGCAAATGCACTGAGGCCACCTTGACAAACTCCAACTCACCCTGAACAAGGGCAGGGGCTGTTCTAAAGTGGGGGGAGGAGCACTAATTGTGGAGAAAGAGGGAGAGAAGCCTCTGAGGTTGACCATGAGGCTGAAAACCTGCCACAAAAGATGCTTCAACTCTCTTCCCTCACTGGAGGAGACCTCAGCTTTAGGAAGGAAAGAACCTTAGCCTGGAAGCCAAGGCCACTGCCCAAGCTCAGCAGGTCCCCCTCCCACAGGGCAAGCCCACCACCAGGTGCTCTCTGGAGGGGCCAGTGAGGCAAGGGCAGTGGCAGGCAGCAGGGACACAGAGCTAAAAGAGCCTCCAGCTTTGGTGTAGGGTCAAGAGGAAGGAGGGTACCACTCTGGCAAGGCATGTGCAAAACAGTCACACACCCAGAAAGGGCCCCGAGAGAGTCTGTCTAATCCAGGCATTTTCCTTAGGGATAGAAGTATCTAAAAAAGGTCAGCTGTGACTTTTTTTTTTTAATTGGTGCATTGTAATCATACATTTTGATGAAGTTCAGGGTGGTAAAAGCATGCAAGCACACAACACTCATTTAGTCCTCCCCCAATTCCCACCCTATTCCTTCTAACTTTGATAAGTTTGTGTATGTATATCATGTCCATTGAGGTGCTTCCCTCTTCCCCTTCCCATCTCCCGAAGTTTTTAGGTTGTGACTTTTCAAAGTCCTTCCAGCATGCTCTCTGCTCAGCCCTCCCATCATCTCCTTAAATAGAGACTTAAATACTGTGCTTGGAATCCTATTTGATTTCTCTCACCCCTCACAAGAGCACATAGGTCAATCCTGTTGGGTCTACCTTTAAAATGTATCCATGCCACCAAGCATAGTGGCACATGACTATAATCTCAGTACTTGGGAGAACTGAGACAGGAGGATTGCAGGTTCAAAGTCAGCCTCTGCAACTTAGTGAAACCCTGTTTCAAAATAAAAAAATAAAAAGGGCTGGAGGCATAGCTCAAAAGCAGAACACCCCTGGGTTCAATTTTTCAGTACCAAAAAGAAAAAATATATATCCAGGCCAGGCTTCACATTCAAGAGGCCCTGGGCTCCATCCCTAGGACCGCAGAAATAAAATAAAATTAATCCAGACCTGAAGGAGCCAATCCAGCTTGAGTGAAATGGACGCCCCAGGAGGTACCTCTGAGTAAGAGGCCACAGTGTCCCAGGAGAGTTAGAGGAAACATTTCCCTCTATAACTAGGCTTTCTTGCTTTGGATTCCTCCCTAGAACTGATAAGCATACCTCAAAATATATAGCTAATGACCAGAAAGGATTCATCTCACTGGACTGCAGGGCCCTCCAATATAGTTACTATTTTTACTGGACTTGATAAAAAGAAACTAGACTTGAATAATCAATAACCATGTGTTTAATTCCATCAAACAATGAGCTCTTCTGCAAAATATAATGAACACATGTGCTTAGAATTCCAGCTCCCTAGAGTGGTATGGGGGGGGCACACTTGTAGTCCCAATACTTGGGAGGCTGAGACAGGAGGATGGCAGGTTGGAACCCAGCCTTGGCAACTTAGCAAGATTCTCAGTAGCCTAGTGAGACCCTGTTTCCAAATAGGAAATAAAATTGGTCTGGGGATGTAGTTTGGAGGTAGAATGCCTCTGAGTTCAATCCCTAGGACCAATAAAAAAATAAAGAATAAAAAATAGGGCTAGGGGTATAATTAGGGAGTAGAATGCCCTGGGCTCAATCCCCAGTACCCCCGCAAAAAAGAATTCCAGCTCCCTAAGGTCAGTGATCTTGTCTTCCAGCCTTTTTTCCACCTAAGCCAATAATTGTATGTGTAAAAGCAGCCACATGAAGCCAGATCCAGCTAACTGAGGACATTTCTGATTTCTTTTAAGTTTCTACTCAAAACTTCTTTGATACCTTTGATTTTTTGCCTTTACAGTAATTATACATCTTAATATCCTAAACTTTTAAAAAACTATTTTAATCCATTGTTGACCTTTCCCTTAAGTTTCTATTCTGATTGTTATGACTTAAATCCAACCTTTGTTTTAATGACAGAAGGGTATATTCATATAAAAATAATGATAATTTCAACTGATACTAAAAATACCAAGGGAATAAATGTATCACGGTTTGCTTTTATCTGAACCACACACAGATGGCAAAGAAATGTTAAGATAAACCCCAAATAAATTATCGTTCAGATTACATACAATTAGGACCTTCAGCCTGAAGACAATGTACACAGTTCCAGTGAAATTTTAAAGAGTATTTTCAGGGAAATATACCTGGATTGAAATTCCAACACTGAGAGAAAACCTGAACAGCACGCCTGGGTGCTGGGACGCGGCTTTTTTCTTCCTGAAGGCACATGTCTAGCTATGCTGATCAACATAAGTCAAACACCACTCCTATCGGGTTCCCACACCCGAGGCAGGAACTAAGAGCGAAAGCTGCAGTAGTACTACCGCCCAGCAGCTGTCGTGTGCGCACGCTGGGCTCAGTGACCTGCATGTGCCCGGGAAGTTTTCTAGTATGCAGAGGAACACGCTGAAAATAGGTTGTCTTGATGAAGCCGGAACTTCCTCCCACTGCAAACCATCTGGAGGGCTGGAGGAACCAGGTCTTTTCTGGCCAAATAGGGTGACTAGGAAGCCCACCCTTTAAGGGGACTTCCCCAAAGTAACCCAGGGGACCTAAAAGAGAGGTGGGGGGCAGGCCAGGTCCCAGGATCTAGGTAAGAGGGGAGGAGAGGAGGGCATAGAGACCACCGGGCAGGGGAGGGGGAGGCACAGCCCCCAAACTCGCCACCTGCCACGGGACCACCCTCCGAGTGGTAGGTGGGGTCCCTGCGCGGCTGATGACACATCCCAGGACCTCGTGGCGGGGCGGGGTGCTCTGCACCGCGCCATGTAAGGGAAGGTCTCCCTAGCAGCCGGCGAGCTCCTGATGCTTCCCAGGCCTCCCCGAGCCAGACGCCAGGCCCTGCCCACCCAGACCACCCCGTGCATCCCGGCAGCATGGTCCCCGGACAGGCGCGCGGAGTGGACATCATCGAGACACCGGGTCGTCCACACTCATTGGGTCGGTGTTGCATCATACACCACGCCGCGCCTTCAGGGAACCAAAATGGACTCCGTGGAGGCGACAGCCGCATGGGCACCGGCCCCGCGCGCATCCCCGCAGCCCTGCCCTCGTCCTCCGGGGAGGATGCTGGCGCCCCCGCGCGGGACCCTCCGGACCCCGCGCCGTCCCCCCCGCGACCCCTAAACCGCGGGCCCTCCCAGGTGTCCGGGCCGGGGAGCTGCCCCGCCAGGCGGGGCCGGGCACTCACCGAGAGGGCGGCGGCGACAGTGGGACGGGACAGGACCGCCGAGGACCGGTGGGCGCTCTGACAGCCGGACGTCCGCGGAGATGCCCCGGAGCCCTGCCGGGTGGAGCTGCGGGAAGGGGTGCTGGCCGATGAGCCTCGCCGCGGTGGACTGCACGCACACCTGCCCGCGCGAGTGAATGGGCGCCGAGTGCAGGCGGATCCGGCGCCGGTTTCATCAGCCGCGCGCGGCCCCGGCTCTCGCGCCGCCCCCGGCCCCCGCCCCGCTCCCGCCCCGCTCCTAACGTCACCACAGTTTCGCACCAATGGCGGCGCTGCGCGGCGGCCCGAGAGGACACGCCCCTGGTGGGCGGGGCAGCCAGTCTTCGCGCGCCCCAACCGGGGATTCCCCGCCGGCCGGCGGCTCCTCCCGGAGCTCAGCTCCACCAATCAGCGCCCGCGGCGCCGCAGCATCTTCTGATCTCTGTAGCCTCAACCGCGCGCGCAGGCTAGAGCTAGTGCCCTGGCCAGGCTGTGCCCACCTGGAGTCCGGGGGCTCGCGACCGGTCTTCCTTCTCCAAAATAAAAGATGTGGGACGCACTTCAAGAATTTTAAGAAAACTACTCTAAATCTTCTTTCGTCATTGGAATGATTTATTGGTGTTCCCTTGTCCTTGCTATAGACCTTATCCTTGCGGGTTGATCGGAAGGGCCCCAAAATCCGCAATATCTACCTGTGACCCTTGGCTGTGACATATTCACAGCCTGGCTGGTAGACTAGTCGAGACAGCTCACTTCTGGGAGTTACTCTCTGAGAGTTGGGAGAAATTGTAGTACGGAAATTTACATGTTTGTCTCAAGGACTCTCCTTGTCTCTCTTTGCTCCAAAAAACAAGCAAGAACTACCAGGTAACCGGGCACGGCAGAGCACACCTGTAATCCCAGAACTTGG
Organism: Graphiurus murinus; assembly: GCA_004027655.1. Classification (NCBI taxonomy): domain Eukaryota; kingdom Metazoa; phylum Chordata; class Mammalia; order Rodentia; family Gliridae; genus Graphiurus; species Graphiurus murinus. Next base: position 22,517 of record PVLC010001550.1, on the reverse strand, counting down.
GAGGCTGAGACAGGAAAACCAAAGGCCAGCCTCAGCAATTTAGTGAGGCCCTCAGTAACTTAGGGAGACGCTGTTTCAAAATTTGAAGAGGAGCCGGGTGTGGTGGTGCATGCTTGTAATCTCAGCATTCAGGAGCTGAGAGCAGAGGATCCGGGTTTGCGGCCAGCCTCGGCTACCTAGTGAGGCACTCCGAAACTTAATGAGACCCGGTATTAAATTAAAGAATAAAAAATAGGGCTGGGGGTATAGCTCAGAGGTAGAATGCCCCTGAGTTCAATACCCAGTACCAAAAAAAAAAAAAAAAAAAAAATTGAAGAGGGACAAGGGAGCCAGGAATGGTGGCACAAGCCTGTGATCCCAGTATTTGGGAGGCTGAGACAGGAAGACCGCAGGTTTAAGTACACCTTCAACATGTACTGAGACTCTCAGCTCGGAGATAGAAAGCCCTGGCTTCAATCCCCAGTAACACACACACACACACACACACACACACACACACACATATGAGTATAAAGATCCAGTAATCTGTGGCACAGAATAAGTAGGCAGCTTACAAATGAAAACTGTCATCCTTTTATCTACTTTTGTAGGAGAAAAATCAAAATGATGGATGGCGTCCATGACCTGGTGTAGGATAGAAGGAAATAAAATAAATGGGTAGGAAGGAGAATGAAAATATAGCTTTAATGTGAAACCCTTAGCTGGACGTGGTGGTACATGCTTGTAATTCCAGCATTTGGGAGGCTGAGACTGGAGGATCCAGGTTCACAGCCAGCCTCAGCTGCTTAGTGAGGCACTCCGCAACTTAATGAGACCCTGTTTCAAAAATAAAGAATAAAAAAATAGGGCTGGGGCTGTAGCTTGGAGGTAAAATGTCCCCCCGGGTTCCATCCTCAGTACTGCAAAAAAACCCCAGAAATATGAAATCCTTGTACTAACTTGCCCATATTCTCTCTCCCAGGCATGTCACTCCCTAATTTCTGAAAAATTTACAAATCTTCCCTCACAATCTTAGTTACTGTAAATTTACTAACTTATGAGAATGACCTTGTGCACTATTGGCCCACTCAATAAACAGTCTAAGCAAGAGATATTGTGATACTGTTTTGTTTTGTTTTGTTTTGTTTTGGTGATACTAGAGATTGAACCCAGGGGCATTCTACCACTGAATTACACCCCCAGCCCTATTTTATTTTTATTTTGGAACAGGGTCTTGCTAGGTTGATGAGAGTCTCACTACTTGCTGAGGCTGGTTTTGAACCTCCGATCTTCCTGTCTCAGCCTCCCAAGTACTGGGATTACAGGCATGTGCCACTATGCCCAGCTAGAGATACTGTATCTTTTTTTTTTTTTTTAATTTTTTTTCCGGTACTGGGAATGGAACCTGGGGGCATTCTACCTCCAAGCTACAGTCCTAGCCCTCTTTTTTTATTCTTCATTTTGAAACAGGGTCTAACTAAGTTGCGGAGGGCCTCACCCAGCAGCTAAGGCTGGCTGTGAACCCGGATCCTCCAGTCTCAGCCTCCCAAATGCTGGGATTACAAGCGTGCACCACCACGTCCAGCTTGAGATACTGTATTTTAAGAAACCTATAATTTAGGGGACTTCCCAGTGTCTCTATTGATCAGACAATGAAGACCATGACAAGGATCCAGAAAAAGATCAGATCATAACAAACTATCTTCCGGTCTCCAGACTGATGTCATCCACATGAACTTTCCCATTCCAGTCCTTCACCAAGTTTCCTTTAGAAGAAGAGCTAGGAATCCCCAAAACGCATCTCTCTTGAGATGGTGTGAGCCACCACGCTCAGCCACTTCTTGGAATAAAACTAGCAATTGATAAAGTACTTTACCACTTAACTTCAGAAAAAGGGTGTGTTTTTGTCTGTTTATATTGTTTTGTTGTTATTGTTTTGTGGAACTGGGGGTTGAATCCAAGGGCATTCTACCTCCAAGCTACACCCCCAGCCCTATTTTTTATTCTTTATTTGGAAACAGGGTCTCACTAAGATGCGGAGGGCCTCGCTAAGTAGCTGAGGCTGGTCATGAACCTGGGTCCTCCGGACTCAGCCTCCCAAGTACTGGGATTAGAAGCGTGCGCCACCACGCCCAGATGTTGTTGTTTTTTAAGACCTTAAGACCAGATCCCAATATTTGCCCAAAGTGGTCTGCAGTGAAGGGAGATATATATACATATATATCTCCCAAAACAAACTTCCTCTCCTCAGCTCATTGGAGCACATTCTATTATATAGAATGAAATGTTACTCAATTCTGGAATGGCAAATAAAACCAGTAAAACTCTTAAAATTATAATTTTGTCCCTTGGTAATTAAGATCAAAAGATTATCCCTTGATGTTTGATATACATACATACACACTGATAGAACGTAGTAAACTGTAGAGCTGCTCCCCTTGGACAATTCAGAGAGCCTTCATAGAGTTAATTTTACCATGGAGATTTTAGCTTTGTGCTCAGTTCAGCAATACCACTCAGCAAGCTTGGCCTTCAGAAAGACAATAGGAATCCCTCGCTGGCCAATGAGAAAGTGACTTCTAAGCAAAAAGAATCAGTGTGAGGGGGGGGGGGGGTTGTTCAAGGTCATACACATATGCACACAGACACAAAAAAACACAGGATGCTAAAAAAAAAAAATAGGCTGACTCAGTTTCTTTCTTTTTTTTTTTTTTTTTTTTGCGGTACTACCTCCAAGCTACATCCTCAGCCTTATTATTTTTTTTTTTTATTATTTTTCTTTATTTTGAAACAGGGTCTCACTAAGTTGCTGAAGCCCTCACTAAGTAGCTGAGGCTGGCCATGAACCTGGATCCTCCGGTCTCAGCCTCCCAAATGCTGGGATTACAAGCATGTGCCACCATGCCCGGCCCCAGCCCTATTTTTTTTTTTTTTTTTTTTTTTTTTTTTTTTTTTTT
>PVLC010001550.1:0-19481 GCA_004027655.1 Graphiurus murinus | reverse complement strand
TCAGCCTCCCAAATGCTGGGATTACAAGCGTGCTCCACCACGCCCGGCTTCCTATTTTTTATTCTTTATTTTGAAACAGGGTCTCACTAAGTTACGAAGGGCCTCACTAAGTAGCTGAGTTTGACCATGAACCTGCAATCCTCCTATCTCAGCCTCCCAAGTACTGGGATTCAAGGGTGTACCCCACACTCGGCTGGGAGAAACCTTTGTAAAAATTATTATAATTATTATTATTATTGAGTGTGTGTGTGTGTGTGTGTGTGTGTGTGTGTGTGTGTGTTGCTAGGGATTGAACCCAGGGGCATTCTACCCCCACGCTACACCCCCAGCCTATTTTATTATTCATTTGGAAATAAGGTCTCACTAAGTTGATGCAAGCCTCGCAGAGTTGCTGAAGCTGGTTTTAAACCTGCAATCCTTCTGTCTCAGCCTCCTTAGTACTGGGATTACAGGCATGTGCCACTGTGTCTGGCTTTAAAACACATATATCTTTTTTAAGTTTTTAATTGGTGCATTGTAATCATACATCTTTGTTAGGTACAAGCTGGTATAGGTAAAGACATACATGCACACATTTCACATTTAACCCTTCCCCAATTCCCACCCCACTCCGGAATCCCTCCTCCTTCTCAAGGTCAGTTTAGTGATTGACTTTGATGTGTTCATGAAAGTACATCCTGCTCATTAGGGTGTCCCCTATCACCTTCTGTTAAGTCAAATTCTTTGCTCATCTAAGGATTTTCCTTCTTCACCTGGAGTCCCTCTTATGTCCCATTCATTTTCTCCCTAGCTTCCACAAATTAGGGAGAGCATTCGATTTTTTACTTTTTGTGATTGACTAATCTCACTTAACATAATGTTTTCCAGTTGCATCCATTTCCCTGCAAATAACATGATTTTGTTCTTCTTTATGGCTGAGTAAAATTCCATTGTGTACATATCCCATAGTTTTGTAATCCATTCATCTGTTGATGGACATCTTGGTTGGTTACATAGTTTGGCAATTGTAAACTGTGCAGCTATAAATATAGATAAACATGTGTTGGTCTGATAGTTTGGTTTCCATTCTTTTGGGTAGATACCCAGAAGTGGTATTGCTGGATCATATGGTAGACTCATTCACATTCGTCTGAGGATCCTCCACATTGTTTTCCAAAGTGGTTGCTCTAATTTGCAATCCCACCAACCATGTATTAGAGTTCCCACTTCTCCACACCCTCACCAGCATTTATTGTTGTTTGTGTTCTTGATGATTGCCATTCTGATTGGAGTTAGGTGAAATCTCAAGGTAGTTTTGATTTGCATCTCTCTGATTGCTAATGATGTTGGACATCTCCTCATACATTTATTGGCCATTTGTATTTCTTCTTTTGTGAAGTGTCTATTTAGATCCTTTTCCCATTTTTTGATTGGGTTATTTGTTTTCTTAGCTGTGAGCTTCTTGAGTTCTCTGTATCCTCTATCAGAAGAGTAGCTGGCAAAAATTTCTCCCACTCTGTGGGCTCTCTGATGAGGTTCTTGATAGTTTCCTTGATTCACCTGGAGTTGACTCTTGTGCACGGTGAGAAAGTGGGGTTTATTTCCATTTTCCTGCATATGGTTAACCAGTTTTGCCAACACCATTTGTTAAAGAAGCTATCTTTTTTCCAGTGTATGTTTTTTGGCTCCTTTGTAAAAAATCAGTTGACTGTAAGCACGTGGGTCTGTTTCTGGATCTTCTATTCTGCTCCATTGGTCTGTGTGTCTGTTTTTGTGCCAATACCATGCTGTTTTCATTACTGTGGCTTTATAGTAGAGTTTGAAGTCAGGTATTGTGATACCTCCTGCATGGTTCTTGTTACTAAGAACTACTTTGGCTATCCTGGGTTTTTTGTTGTTCCAAATGAATTTAAGGACTGATTTTTCTATGTCTGTGAAGAGTGACCTTGGTAATTTCATGGGTATTGCATTGAATCTGTAGATTACTTTTGGGAGGATGGCCATTTTTTTTTACAGTTTTTTTAATTTTTTTTTTAATTATTCGTGCATTGTAAGCAAACATCTTTGTTAGGTACAAATTGATAACGACATATGTGCCCACATTTCTCATTTGGCCCCTTCCCCCAATTCCCACCCTGCTCCCTCTGGCCATTTTGATGATACTTATTCTGCCTATCCAAGAGCATGGTAGATTTTTCCATCTTCCAAGGTCTTCATCGATTTATTTTTTCATCTTCTTGTAGTTTTCCTTATAGAGGTCTTTTACCTCTTTAGTTAGGTTTATCCCTAAGTATTTTATTTTTGGGGGTGCTGTTGTGAGTGGAATTGTTTTCTGGATTTCTTTTTCAGTGGTTTTATGGTTGGCATACAAGAAAGCTTCTGGTTTTTAAAGATTGATTTTGTATCCAGACACTTTGCTGAATTTGTTGATCAGTTCTATAAGATTTTTGACTGACTTTGTTGGGTCTTCTAAGTATAGTATCATGTCATCTGCAAAGAGGGATAGTTTTAGTTCTTCTTTCCCTATTTTTACCCCTTGATTTCCTTCTTTTGCCTTATTGCTCTGGTTAGAGTCTCAAGTACTAAGTTGAACAGGAGAGGTGATAACGGACATCCTTATCTTGTTCCTGTATTTAGTGGGAACACTTGCAGTTTTTCTCCATTTATTTATTTACTTATTTATTTATTTTTGCGGTACTGGAGATTGAACCCAGGGGCATTCTGCTCCCGAGCTATACCCCCAGTCCTATTTTTTATTCTTTATTTTGAAACAGGGTTTCACTAAGTTGCGGAGTGCCTCACTAGGTAGCTGCGGCTGGCCTCGAACCCAGATCCTCCAGTCTCAGCCTCACAAAAGCTGGGATTACAAGCGTGCGCCACCACGCCTGGCTTTTTCTCCATTTAATATGACATTGGCTGTAGGCCTATTGTATATTGCCTCTATATTTTGAAGTATGTTCCTTCTATTCCGAGTCTCTGCATGGCTTTTAGCATGAATGGTGTTGGATTTTGCCAAATGCTTTTTCAGCATCAATTGAGATGATCATGTGATTTTTGTCTTTGATTCTGTTTATGTGGTGAATTACATGGATTGTTTTTCATATGTTGAACCAGTTTTGCATCCCTGGGATGAACCCAACTTGGTCATGGTGTATCATTTTCTTGATGTGGTTTTGAATGCACATTGCCAGTATTGGGTTTAGCAGTTTTGCATCTAAGTTCATCAATGATATAGGCCTATAGTTTTCTTTTCTTGAGCTATCTTTATTTGGCTTTGGTATTAATGTGATGTTGGCTTCATAGAAAGTGTTTGGGAGGGTCCCGTTTCTTTCTGTTTCACAGAATAGTTTGAGGAGTATTAGGATTAGCTCTTTTATAAGTGTTTTATAAAATTCATTTGGAAAACCATCTGGCCTTGGGCTTTTGTTTGATGGTAAACTTTTTATTGCTGTTTCTATTTCTTTGATTTTTATTGGTTGATTTAAGTTTTCTATATCTTCTTGACTCAATTTAGGAGGGTTGTTTGTATCTAAAAAATAGTCAATTTCTTCTAGATTTTCCATTTTGTTGGATATAGTTTTTCAAAATAGCTTCTGATGATCCTCTGTATTTCCACACTGTTGGTGGTAATATCACCTTTTTCATCTCTTATTTTGGCAATTTGGGTTGATTCTCTCTTTCTTTTGGTTAGGTTGGCCAATGGTTTATCGATCCTGTTTATTTTTCCAAGAAACTAGCTTTTGGTTTTGGTGATTTTCTGTATTTTTTTTATTCTGATTTCATTAATTTCTGTTCTGATTTTCATAATTTCCTATTGTCTACTGGCTTTGGGGATAGACTATTCTTGTTTTTCAAGGTTTTTGAGCTGTGTCATTAGGTTATTTATTTGGTGATTTTCCGTTCTTATATGGGCACTCAGTGCTATAAATTTTCCTCCTAGTACTGCCTTTAAGGTGTCCCAGAGGTTTTGATATGTTGTGTCTCTGTTTTCGTTGATTTCTAGGAATTTTTTAATTTCTCCCCTTACTTCTTCTATGATCCATTCCTTGTTCAGCAGTGTGGTGTTCAGTCTCCATGTGTTTACATGGTTACTCTGGGTTTTCTTAGAGTTGATTTCTAGTTTCACTCCATTGTGGTCTGAAAAGATGCAGGGAATTAGGTTACATTTTTTGAATTTGCCAGTGCTCTCTTTGTGGCCCAGAATGTGGTCTATTTTGGAGAAGGTTCCAAGGACTGCTGAGAAAAATGTGAATTCAGCTGTAGTTGGGTGAAATATTGTATATGTGTCTAATGGGTCCATTTGGTTTATGGTATTCTTTAGGTCCAAAGCATCTTTACTTTTTTTTAGAAGATCGGTCTACTGATGTGAGAGGAGTATTGAAGACTCCTAGTATTAGTGTATTGGGATCTATGTGTGACTTTATATCATGCAGAGTTTGTTTTATGAAAGCGGCTGCACCTATGTTTGGGGCATAGATGTTGATAATTGTTATTTCCTCTTGCTATATTGTTCCTTTTACTAGTAAAAGGTGACCTGCTTTGTCTCTTTTGATGAGTTTAGACATGAAATTTAATTTATCTGATATCATAGTTGCTACTCCTGTTTGTCTTCGAGTTCCATTGGCATGGATTACCTTACTCCAGTCCTTCACCCTTAGTTTGTGAGAATCTTTGCTTGTAAGGTGTGTTTCTTGCAGGAAGCATATAGATGGATTCTGGGTTTTAATCCACCTTGTGCCTTTTTATTGGGGAATTGAGACCATTTATATTCAGTGTGATTATTGAAAGATGATTTTTAATTCCTAACATTTTGAGTTTTGACTTCCATTTGCGGTAGTGTTTGTTCTTCTTTGCTTAGTTGTTTGCTTCCTGGAATTATTGTTTCTCTGGTTTTGACGTTTACTTGTTAGTTCTTCTTTATAGTCAATCTCTTTGAGTATTTTCTTTAGTGCTGGTTTGGAAGACATAAATTCTTTCAGTTTCTGTTTATCATGGAAGGTTTTATATCCCCCTCAATTTTGAGAGAGAGTTTTGCTGGGTAGGAGAATCTTGGCTGCAAGTTATTTTCTTTCAGAGTTTGGAATATGTTACTCCAGCCTCTCCTGGCTTTCATGACTTGGTTTGGGAGGTCTGGAGTGATTCTAATTGGTTTGCCTCTAAATGTCACTTGGCCTTTTACTTTTGTTGCCTTTAGAATCCTTTCCTTAGCCTCTACATTAGTCAGCTTGATTATTATGTGGCGTGGTGAACCTCCTCTTTGGTCTTGTCTAAAGAGAGTTCTATATGTTTCCTGCACTTGTGTGTCAACTTCTCTATATTCGGAAAATTCTTTGATATTACTTCGTTGAAAAGGTTGTTTACTCCATTAGTTTCAACTTCTAATCCTTCTTCTATGCCTATTATTCTTAGGTTAGCTCTTTTAAAATTGGCCCAGATCTCATCAATGTCCAATTCATACTGTTAAATTTTTATTCTAGATTATGTATAATGGATTCATTTTTGGAATGGTCATCTTCTAGGAGTGATATTCTGTTTTCCATGTGGTCTAATCTACTGTCTATAGTTTGTATTGATGCCTTCACTTCTATTATTGCATCTTTCATATCCTTCACTTCCCTCAAGGCTTCTCTATGATTCCTGCTCAGGGTGTCAGATTCTTTTTTTATTTGTTCCTTCCAGTTCTCTCTGCATTCTTTCTGGAAGTTTAGTATCATTTCTATTATTAAAGATCTGAATTGTTCTTTTTTTCTTTTTATTTTTTTTGCGGTACTGGGGATTGAACTCAGGGGCATTCTAATTTTGAGCTATACCCCCAGCCCTATTTTTTATTCTTTTTTTGAAACCAGGTCTCATTACGTTGCAGAGTGCCTCACTAGGTAGCTGAGGCTGGCTGTGAACCTGGATCCTCCAGTCTCAGCCTCCCAAATGCTGGAAGTACAAGCATGTGCCACCACACCTGGCCTGAATTGTTCTTCTGGTAAGCTCTGCCATTCAGTGTTGTTGAGTTCTGTTATTGTGGGATTGTGTTGACTCATTGTTTCTTTGTTATTTTTCCTTCCCATGGTAACCCTGTTTTTAAATTTATATCTTTGCTGCTCTTGCACGCTTTCTCTGAATTTATAGGTTTCTTATTTTTATTTTCTCTGTGTGAATGGTATCTTGTGCTGAGTTGCAATTACTCTGGTACTTCTTCTGCCCACTTTATTGGTGACTTTACTGGGTTTCAGGTGTTGACTTCTAGGGTCTAGCAAAAGCTAACAAAGCAACCAATCCTCCAAACAATCATAGATAAATCGAAGCAATGCAAAGTGGAAACAGAGTAAAAACAAAACAAAAAACAACACGAAACAAAATAAAAATCCCTGCAATTTTGTAAGAACAGACCTGATTTGGCCTCTGCAGATCTTTTGGGTAGATCCCTGCTGCTGTGGGCGGCTGACAGAATGGCAGCTGATAAGATGGCTGCTACCACTGCTGCACACGTGCTGGCTCACCCATTCTCCCTGGTCTGCTCTCTGAGTTCCGACCAGCTGTCCCTGTTGCTTTGTTCACTTTTATGCTGCTTTTCTTTGCTTTCCTTTCGTCAAGAAGCTGCTCCTGTGGCAGTTTTTATTCAAACTCCACAGTGCAATTGATCACTGCTCTGGCTCTGGAGGGAGAGGTGAGCTGAGGTTGCCCCGCTCGGGCTTAAGCTGGTTGTACCATGAGTTCCGGTCACTGTCGAAGGTACCTCAATATGCCCCCTGGTTAGGATGTGGAGTTCAGGAGTCGCTCATTCCACCTCTGGTCGCTGGGAATGCAGAATGTTGTTATATATTTCTTTGTCAGTAGACCCCACACCGGGGGCTGGCTCAGTGATGGCCGCCACTCAGTGGCGTGGCACCGCAGCTACACAGACAGTCTCCCTGGTCAGCTTTCCGGATTCTGATCAGCTGTATTTCAGTTTTCGTAGCGTTGTTCATCTTTTTGTTGCTTTTTTTCTTCTGTCAAGAAGCTGCCTCTATGGCAGATTTGAATCGAGTTCACAGTGCCTGATGAGAGGTGTCACATTCCAATGCCGTCTTCCCAGAAGTCCCCTAAAACACATATTTGATAAAGGACTAGTATCCAAACTATACAAAGAACTCTTAAAATTTAACAGTAAGAGAGTAAATCCCTAAGAACACAGGAAAAACAACAACAGTTTTTCCTACTGATACAGAAGGCTTCTGTGCAGTGGACCCAGTTGAGCACCCTCTGATCCAATTGAGCTCTGACCTATCTACATGGAGATAGTTTCAGATCCTCAGGTTGAGAGCTTCAATCCCCAACACTGGCACCGCCCTCTGCAAACACTGCAAACACCAATCACAAGCCCCAGATTGTTCTGGCCAACCAGTGATGAATCTAGAATTCCACCGCTCCCTCCTGAGGCTCAATTAATATGCTCTGGTATCACACAGAACTCAAGGAAATGCCTACCTATGTTTACTGGTTTATTATAAGGAATATTGAAACAGACATTTTTCCTTACTGGGGTTCGTGCCTGCGAAGTACAAAGAATGACACTCCCAGACAACAGAAAGGTGAGCAGAGATTTATTGTAAAGAGAATGAAGGGTAAAAGAGGCAAATCATACTTGCAGGCAATAGGGGCTCTGGTGTCCAGCAGCTGCTTTCTGGATGCTACTTGGGAGTAGCTCAAGCCAAACACTGTCAATTGCAAACTGCTTTCTCCCAAAATCCATGCAATCTATCAAATAGACTCGCAGGTCTCCCACAGGGGTTTCAGCTGGCCTTGATCTCCAGCCAGGTATCTTCTGGTTATTACCAAGGAGTTACCCAAGCCCAGGGCCATGAATTACACACCACTTTCTCCCAAAGTCAGCATGACCTTCCAGAATGAGAGAGAAAGAAGCTCCCAGAGGGAGGAGTTCCCAAACCTGTTAGGGTGGCTTGTCTAGGGGTTTATATGCTTCTTTGAGTTTCCTTTCCCTGTTGGGTCCCAGCAGTTGTTCCCTGGGATTTAGATATTGTCCTTCTTGAGTTTGCCTTTCTTGGTTAGGATCCTAGACTTTGTTTCCTGGGATTTAGATAACATCTGCTTATCACCAGGAACAACTGGAGTCCTCTAAACATCTGGTCACTCTCAGGAGATTGGGTCCTGTTGACTCCCAGGAATTTCAAAATCTTGTAGCACTCAGGAGGTTGGGTCCTTTGGACTCCCAGGAATTTCAGAATCTTGTTAGTATCTGACACTCAGGATGTTTGGTCCTCTCAGGAAAGAAATTTGGAATATAGTTAATACTTGTTGCCTCTCAGGATATCCTACCATGGCCCTCTGGCCTTATCTGCCTATTACCTCACTACCTCCTCAATATCATAAAGGATATAAATGAAGAGATGAAGGGTTGAGGGGGTGTAGTTCAGTGGTAGAGTGCTTGCCTAGCATGCACAAAGTCTTGGGTGTGATCCCCAGCATTGCAATACATACATACATACATACATACATACATACATACATACATGTTTGTTTACATACATACATAAACAAACAAGCAAGCAAACAAATAAAATGAAGAAATGCTATCTGGACGTGGTGGCATATGTCTGTAATCCCAGTACTTGAGAGACTGAGACAAGAGGATTGCAGGTTCCAAGCCAGCCTCAACAACTTAGTGAGGGTCTCACCAACTTAGCAAGACCCTGTTTCAAAATAAAAAATAAAAGAAGGCTGGGAGTGTAACTCAGAGGTAGAATGACCCTGGGTTTAATCCCCAGCACTACAGAAAAAAAAAAAGGAAATGCATAGGGTTACAGGGATGTGGGAAGGGGTGTGGAGCACCCATTCCCTCCCTGGGATACCACCCTTAAGAACCTTCAAGTGCACAGCTATCCAGAAGTTCCCCCAGCCCAGTCTGTTATGGATAGCTATAGAAGCCTCATTACATTAGCATAATTGAGCAAATCATTGTCCATTGGTGATGAACTCAACCTTTAGCCACTCTCCCTGCCCTGGAGGATGGGCACCCAAACATCTTGCATCAGGGTCTGAAAGTCTCAACCCTTTAATCCTTTCTGGGTCTTTCAGGTAGTCAGCCCCCATCCTGAAGTTACCTAGGGGCTGCCAGACAACAGTCACCTCATTAGCATTCAAAAAGACACCTATCAGCCAGAGAGGTTATGGTGGTGCTTGCTTGTAATCCCAGTACTTGGGAGGCTGAGACAGGAGGAGGATTGCAGGTTCACCATCAGCCTCAGCTGCTTAGTGAAGCCTTCTGCAACTTAGTGAGACCCTGTTTCAAAATAAAGAATAAAAAATAGTGCTCAGAGGTAGAAGGGCCCTGGGTTCAAGCTCCAGTCCTGGAACAAAAAAGAAACTTCTCAGTCAACATTCTCCCTGCTATAATACAATCAACACAACTCAGAGAAAGGGAGATTTATTGCTCACAGTGTTCGGAGATTTGGGGATTCTGTCCATGTGAGGCCAGGCCTGCAGATCTCCGAGCAAGGCAGTGGGAAGCAAAGAGAGGGAGAGAGCAAGGCTCTGAAGAAGAAAGCAAGCAAGGAGATTCAAAGACAAAAGCACAGTCACTAAGGCCATACCCCCAGCGACCCACCTTCTGTAGCCACACCCACCTGCCTAGGTTACCACCCAGTAAACATATTATAATGGATTTACCTGCTGATGAGATTACAGCCCTCATGACTTAATTATATCAACTCTGAACATTATTAATACATGGACTTTTCAGTGGACATTCTGTATCTAACTATAACAAGAGTCCAAGGATGTTAGGAGTTGTATGGAATGAAAACCAAATTAATATTTATTTATTTATTTATTTATTTATTTATTTATTTATTTATTTGCAGTACTGGGGATTGAAACCAGGGGCATTCTACCTTCAAGATATACCCCCAACTCTATTTTTTATTACTTATTTGGAAACAGAGTCTCACTAGGTTGTGGAGGGCCTAAGTAACTGAGGCTGGCCTTGAACCTGTGATCCTCATGTCTCAGCCTCCCAAGTACTAGGATTATAAGAATGTGCCACCATGCCTGGCATTTATTTATTTATTTATTTATTTATTTATTTATTTATTTATTTATTGCTACTGGAAATTTAACCCAGGGGTGTTCTGCCACTGAGCTACACTCCTAGTCCTATTTTATTTTTTATGTTGAAACAGGGTCTCACTAAGTTGCTGAGATTGACCTTGAATCTGTGATCCTCTTGTTTCAGCCTCCCAAGGGATCACAGGAGTGAGTCATCATGCCTGGCTTCTTCAGTTGATTGGGTAGCTCCCTTCTTTTCTTCTGGAACCAGTAGTACTCCTTCTTCTCAAAATCCCTCCCAACCTGCCCACTACTGTGTCCTTAAGAGGACCATTCATTTCCCAAAACCCCATCTCCTGGCATAGAAATTGTGTCTTGGGGACAGGAAGCTCTCGGTCAATCACTCCCTGGTTACAGTGAGGCACCCAGTGTATGAGCAGGTGGCCTCAACCAAGGTCCCATCAGAAGCCTTGCCACATGCCTTCAGGATTGGGATAAGGAGCAGTGTCTTTGCTCCCTGTGGGCAGAGCTGGGCAGTCCATCAGCCAGGGGCTACCAGCGGCCACCATCCCAACCCGGAGGATCAGCCCAAGAATGAAGTGGATATGCAAAAAGAGCTCAAAGGACAGGGACAAAGTGAGTGTTAGTGGCCTAGACTCCCCATGCCAGTACTCCTAGAGGCCACCTCTTCTGGAAATGCCAACCAGGGACATATTCCTTTCTGCTGAAGCCACTTCATCTTGGGTCTCTGTCTGTCACTTTTGTCCCAAAGAGTCCTGTGCAGCTTTTCTATACTTGGAACTTTCTATCCTGGCTCAGATTGGAAGAGCTGGAAACACCTTGACAATGGATTACACCAGCAGAAAAGACCATGAAAGATACCTGACCAATCCTCAGATTGAAAAGCACAGCATGAGCTGGACGTGGTGGCACAGGTTTATAATCCCAGTACTTGGAAAGCTGAGACAGGAATATGGCAGATTCAAGGCCAGCCGCAATAATTTAGTAAGACTCTCAGCAACTTAGTGAGACCTTGTTTCTAAATAAAACAATAAAGCCGGGCACGGAGATACAAGCTTGTAAACTCAGTACTTGAGAGGCTGAAACAGAGGGATTGAAGGTTCGCAGCCAGCCTCAGCTACTTAGTGAGGCTCTCTGCAACTTAACGAGACCCTGTTTCAAAATAAAGAACAAAAAATAAGCTGGGGAGGTAGCTCGGAGGTAGAGTGCCCCTGGATTCAATCCCCAGTACCGCCAAAAAAAAAAAAAAGAGCCATGTGCTGCCCTCTCAGAGGAAGGGCCTTTCTCGTAGTTGGTCGCCTTTGTAAGAAAATACAACGCTGAAAATGAGGAGAGATGCTCACAAACGATTATGAGCACATATATTTATCATAGCCTAAAAAGAAACATCATAAATGTCTCAAAACAAGGCATTCGTTAAATACATTCAGATGCATTCAAAAACAGAATTTTAAACAGCCATTAAAATCATGTTTTCAAATAATATTTAATGTTATGGAAAGTACTTGACTATATTATGAGACTATTATAACACTTTGCCTGCAATAGTCTTTCAATATTTTTATATACAGTCACACATCACGTAAAGATGTTACATTCTGAGAAACGTGTCATTAGGTGATTGTGCTGTTGCTCAAACATCATGGTGTGTACTTACTCATTTCCTTTGACCTCTTTCTGCATATCCACTTCATTCTTGGGCTGATCCCTCAGGGTTGAGATGGCGGCCGCTGGTAGCTCCTGACTGATGACTGCCCAGCTCTGCCCACAGGGAGCAAAGACACTGCTCCTTATCCCAATCCTGAAGGCACGTGGCAAGGCTTCTGATGGGACCTTGGTTGAGGCCACCTGCTCACACACTGGGTGCCTCATCAACTTAGTGAGACTCTGTTCCCAAATAAAAAATAAAACAGGGCTTGGAATGTAGCCTGGAGAGAACACTCCTGGGTTCTATCACCAGTACCACATACACACACGAAATGTAATCATAGTGTTCATTGGGTATTTGATATGTTCTAGGCACAGTGTTGAATGCTTTTGTGAATATAATCATTTATTTGTGACATAAACTATCATTGCTAGTCTAGAAATGAGGAACCTGAACCCTGAAGAAAGGTAAAGGAATTTGCTAAAGTATGTACATGGCTTAGAAGTTCCTAAGTCAGGATTCGAACCCATGTGCTTAACCTATCCAATACACTGCCTTAAAATACTCTAGTACAGCCAGGTGTGGTGGTGCATGGTTGTAATCCCAGTACTTGGGAGGCTGAGACAGGAGAATCACAGGTTCACAGCCAGCCACAGCAATTTAGTGAGACCATGTTTCAAAATAAAAACATAAAATCAGGCTGGGGATGTAGCTCAGAGGTAGAATGCCTCCTGGAATCAATCCCCAGTACCAAAAAGTAAAAATAAAAATAAAAATAAACTCACATTTATGTTCTACATTTGTTACAACTGATAAGCTAATATTGATTTATTATTAGCCAAATTCTATTGCTTATATTATGGTATGAAACTTAATTTTGTATTGTGCATTCTATGAATTTTTTTTTTTTTTTTGGCAGTACTGGGGATTGAACTCAGGGGCATTCTACCTCCGAGCTACACCCCCAGCCCTATTTTTTATTCTTTTTTTTGAAACCGAGTCTCACTAAGTTGCGGAGTGCCTCACTAAGTTGCGGAGTGCACTGGCCGCGAACCCGGATCCTCCGGTCTCAGCCTCCCGAATGCTGGGATTACAAGGGTGTGCCACCATGCCCGGCTCATTCTATGAATATTGACAAGTGTATAATGATATGTATTCATTACAGAATCATACAGAACAGTTATACTGACCTAAAAGTCCTCTGTGCTCCATCTGCTCATCACCCCTCATCCCCCGGCCCCTGACAACAACTGATATTTTAACTATCTTTGTAGTTTTGCCTTATAGTATCATATAATTGAAACAGTAAGTTATATAGCTCTTTCAGATTGGCTCCTTTCATTAAACAATCTGCATATTCCTCCATGGTTTTTCATGTCATGATAGCTCACTTATTTTTATTGCTAAATATTATTCCTTTGTATGGATATACCACAGTTTGGTAATTCATTCACCTGTTTAAGGACATCTTGATTGCTTTCCAAGGTTTGGCAATTATGAATAAATCTGCTGTAAATATTGATGTGCAGGTTTGTTAGTTTTCTTTGCAATAGTGTAACAAAACTCAGATAATCAACATGTGAGGGAAACATTTTATTTTGGCTCTCAGCTTCGGAGGTTTCAGTCTGTTGTCATTTGGACCTATTGCTTTGGACCAATGGCACGCAGTACATTGTGGTGGAAAGACATGTTCTACATTTGTCACAACTGATAAGACAATATTGATTTATTACTAGCCAAATTCTATCATTATATTATGGTGTTGTAGGTCTGTTTACCTCATGGATGCCTGGAAGCAAAGGGAGAGACAGGGAATGCTCAAGTTCTATTATCTCCTTCAAGGATGCACCTTCAACTAAGCCTGGCCTCTTGAAGTCACCTCCACATATCGCCCCAGGCTGGAGATCAAGCCTTTAACACAAGGCCTTTGGGGCACATTGCAGGTCTAAACTATAACAACAGGATTGTTTGCTTTGTTTTTTGGTGTAGAGGACTGAACCCAGGGTCATTTTAGCTCCAAGCTACATCCTCATCCCTTTTTATTTTTTATTTTGAAACTGTCTCAGTAAGTTGCTGAGGGTTGCACTAAATTGTTGAGGCCTTGAATCTTCTTGTCTCAGCCTCTCAAGTACTGGGATTACAGAAGTACACCACAGTGCCTGGCTAGCAGCAAGTTTTTATGTAAAAATTTCCCTTGATCTGTATAAATATGAAGGAACATGATTGCTGGATTGTATGGTAAGATTATGTTTAATTTTGTTAGAAACCATAAAAGTGTCTCCCAAAGTGACTATATCCTTTTATATTTCACCCAGCAATGACTGAGAGTTCCCATCGCTCCACACCTCACCAGCATTTGGTGTTGTCGGTGTTTTGGATTTTATCCATTTAGTAGGTGTATAGTCATATCTCACTATTGTTTTAACCAGTAATTTCCCAGTAGCATTTGATGTTAAATATTGTTTCATACACTTACTTGCCATATTCTTTGATGATGTGTCTGCTCAGATTCTTTATCTAGTATTAAACTGAGTTGTTTATCATTCTAAAACATATATTTGGTTGGGTGTGGTAATGCACACCTGTAATCCCAGTACTTAGATGGCTGAGTCAGGAGGATTGCAGGTTTGAGGGCAGCCTCAGAAACTTAGGAAGGCTTAGTGAGAACCTGCTTAAAAAATATAGGTCTGGGGTTGTAGCTCAGAATACTCTGGGTTCAATCTCCAGAGAGAGAGAGAGACATATATAGAGAGGCACCCATAGGCATCATGGCCATTGTAGTTTGTATAAGTCCACTCTACTATGTTTTCACAATGACAAAATCACCTAATAACACATTTCTCAGAATTTAACCATGTCTTTAAGTAATGTGTGACTGTATTTAAAAATGTTGAAAGAACATTACAGGCAAAATGTTATAATAGTCTCATAATATAGTCTGAGTACTTTCCATAACATTAAATATTATTTGAAAACATGATTTTAATGGCTATTTATTTATTTATTTTGCAGAACTGGGGATTCAACCCAGGGGCATTCTCCCTTTGAGCTATATCCCCAGCCCTATTTTTATTCTTTATTTTGAAACAGGGTCTCACTAAGTTGCAGAGGGTTTCACTGAGTAGCTAAGACTGGCTCTGAACCTGCAATCCTCCTGTCTCCGCCTTCCAAGTACTGGGATTAAATAGCTCTTAATGGCTGTTTAAAATTCCATGTTATGAATGCATTTAACCAATGCCTTGTTTTGAGACATTTATGATGTTCCTTTTTTGACTATGGTAAATATACATGTACATAAACATTTGTGAGCATCTCTCATCATTTTTAAGGAGATGTATTTTCTTACAAAGGTGACCACTATGAGAAAGGCCTTCCTCTGAGGGCAGCTCATCATCGTTGTGGTGGAGGAAAAGCACTTTCTACTATGTTAGGCATGCGGTGCAGCAGATTCCTAAGGTCTGCAGAAATCTAGAGATGCTCTTTCTTGAGAGCTTGATTTGTCTACCTCTGTTTCCATGTGAGATATCTCTTGAGTTTTTAAAAAGCTAATATATATAAAACTCTGATGAAACTATCAATATAACTGTTGACTTACTGATGATGGGTAGAATTTTAAAACTTTAAGCATAAAAAGACCCTGATCAACTACGCAGAAAATCAGAGCATGTTTGTAGTGATGCCTAGCCTTCTCTCTGCACCAAAAATTTCTTCCCATACATAGGAGACATTGCCAAATGAAAGGAACAACTGACACAAACAGATGTTAGCAGATTCCACAGGCCCAGGGTCTAGAGCAAATGCCTGTCAGATTCTACTCATGATGACAGAGTGGAAAGCACTGGAAGACATAAATTCTGATAGTACATCTGGTCTACCTCCTGGATTTCCTGTAGCAGAGTATATTACAATAGGGAGACTGCTAATCTTGTGCATTTTCTCATGTGTGGTGTACGTTGGATAATAAGGATTAATGAAGTGCTTCTTGTGCCCACAGGTCAGCAAAGACAGGCTGCAGATGAACACTAACTGGTATATTTGTGCCAACTGGTCTTTGCCAACTCTCCCAGGATCCTAAGGACCATCCTGGGAGCTTTTCCTGTGTTTCTTCCTTCAACATACAACAATAAAATTACACATTTTTTTTTGAGACTTTGCTTTTTTTCCAAATAATTCAACAAATGAGTGTTTTAGGAAGTTAATAGAGGACAATGGACTATATGTGCATTTTAATTGAGGCTTGGTAGAGAATGCTTCAACAAGATAATGCTATTCGCTTGTACCTTGTAAATCCTTTCAGCACCATCCCACTTAACTATCAAAGAAATCCCACAAGGTGAGGATTCTGATTTCCTTTCCTGTAAAAGAGAAAACTGACATTCTGAATGCTTAAACGATTTGCCCAAAGGGGCCTATCACACAGGGAAGGCATACCAAAGCCCAGGCCTCTCAGTACAGTATGCTGCCAGAAGATAAATTTGTTTTTGTCTGAAAATCACTCACTCAGCAGAAAAAGATACCTGCAGAAATAATGGCAAAAACTTTTTCAAAGTCAATGAAACATATCTACTTTTAGACCCCAAAAACTCAGCAAACCAGAAGCAGGACAAATAGAAAAACAAGCATAGCCAGGCATGGTGAAACACACTTTTAATTCTAGTACTTGGGAGGCTAAGACAGGAGGATTGCAGGTTCACAGCCAAACTCAGCTACTTAGTGAAGTCTTCTGCAATTTAGTGAGACCCTGTTTCAAAATAAAGAATAAAAAATGGGACTGGTGATGTAGCTTGAAGGTAAAATACCCCTGGGTTCAATCGCCAGTAACATACACACATACACACACACACACACACACACACACACACACACACGCACACTTATCATACCATAGTTCACCTGCAGAAAACCAAAGAGAAATTTAAAAAAATATATATCTGTGGAGCCGGGTGTGGTGGTGCATACTTGTAATTCCAGTACTTGAGAGGCTGAGACTTGAGGTTTGTGGCCAGCCTCAGTTACTTAGTGAGGAGGCCCTCTACAACTTGGTGAGACTCTGTCTCAAAATAAAGAATAAATTATGATGTGAGATGATAATGCACCAATAAAAGCACATTAAAAAAAAAAAAAGATTAAACCAGGCATGGCGGTGCATGCTTGTAATCCCAGTACTTGGGAGACTGAGACTGGAGGATCCAGGTTGGTAGCCAGTCTCAGCTACTTAGTGAGGCCCTCCACAACTTAGACCCTGTTTCAAAATAAAGAATAAAAAATAGGGCTGGGGGTGTAACCCAGGTAGAATGTCCCTGGGTTCAATCCCCAGTAACACACACACACACACACACACACACACACACACACACACACTTGTGTTGGTGCATTGTAGTCTCACATAATGAAGTTCAGAGTGATAGGGACATACATGCATACAGCACTTGATAAGCTTCCTTCTTCTTCCTCCCCTTCCCTGTATATAATATTGACGTTGGCATTGATGTTTTCATATACGTATATAACATCAATGGAAGTGTTTTCTTTATTAATTCTCCCCTCCTCCCACATCCTCCCCTCAACCTCTCAACCTCCTCCATTGTTCCACTGGGGTTTCTCCTCCTTTATCTAAAGTATCTTTTGGCCAGGTGTGGTGGCACATGCTTATAATCCCAGTACTCGGGAGGCTGAGACAGGAGGATTGAAGTTTCATGGACAGCCTCAGCAACTTTGTGAGGCTCTCAGCAATTTAGTGAGACCCTGTTTCCAAATAAAAAATAAAATAGGTCTAGGGATGTATCCCAGAGGTAGAAGGCTCCTGGGTTCTGCCCCCAGTACCACAGATAAAATAAATAAATAAATAAATAAATAAGGAAAGAAAGAAAGAAAGAAAGAGAGAGAGAGAATCTTTTGTACCCCAATTACTCCCTAGCTTTCATATATGAGAAAAAAATATATGACCCTTTACTTTCTGTGACTGGCAAATTTTTTTTAATGTGCTTTTATTGGTGCATTTTCATCTCACATCATAATGTAAATCATGTTGACATTGACATACATGCACACAGCACTTGGTGCCCCGCCCCCGGCCCCCGGCCTCTCCAATTCCCCTCTTCCCATACAGAGGACTGAGACTGATACTGGGATTTTCACATATGTACACACAGTCGATGTTAGTATTTCCAATAGTGAACCTCAGTCTTCCTCATCCCCTTCCCTTAGACCACCTCCCTGGCTCCACTGAGGTTTCTCCACTGAGGTTTCTCATCTGGAGTCCTGCTGGTATACCAGTTACTCCCTAGTTTGCACATATTAAAGAAAACATATATCCTTCACTTTCTGTTCACTTAACATAATGTTCTCCAGGTCCTTCCATTTTCTTGCAAATGACATTATTTTATTCTTCTTTATTTCTGAGTAGAATTCCATTGTGTGTATTTCCCATGGTTTTGTAATCCATTCACCTGTTGATGGACATCTAGGTTGGTTCCATAATTTGGCTATTGTGAATTGTGTTGCTGTAAACATGGTTATGCATATATTACTGTAGTTCTCTGGTTTCAACCTCTTTTTAAAGATACCCAGGAGTGGTATAGCTGGATCATATGGTGGATCCAGTCCCAATTCTAAGGAATCACCACACTGATCTCCATAGCATCTGAACTAGTTTGCAATCCCACCAACAGTGTAGAAGAATTCTTATTTCCCCACATCCTTGCCAACATTTATTGTTATTTGACTTCTTGATAATTGTCATTCTGACTGGGGTTAGATAGAATCTCAGTGTAGTTTTGATTTGCATCTCCCTAACTACTAATGATGTTGAACATTTTTTCATATATTTATTGGCCATTTGTATCTCTTCTTTTATGAAGGTCTATTCAATTCAGTTGCCCATTTCTTGATTGGATTATTTGTTTTTCGAGTGTAAACTTTGTATATTCTAGATATTAATCTTCTATTAGCTGGTAAAGATCTTCTCTCATTCCGTGGGCTTTCTCTTTAGATCTTGATGGTTTCTTTTGACGTGCAGAAACTTCTTAGTTTAATACCATCCCACTGATAAATTCTTGTTTTGATTTCCTGAGCTTTGGGGGTCTTGCTGAGGAAGTTTCTACCTGTGCCTATATGTTGGAGTGTTGCACCTATGCCCTCCTCTAGTAGCTTCACCATCTCTGGTCTAAACTTCCAGATGTTTGACCCATCTTGAATTGACTCCTGTGCAGGTGAGAGGTATGGATTTAGTTCGATTTTTTTTCTACAAATGGATAACCAGCTTTCCCAACAGCATTTGTTGAAAAGGCTATCTTTTCTCCAGGCAAACTTCACTTAATATAATTTTCTCCAGCTCTATCCATTTTCCTGCAAATGACGTAATTTTGTTCTTTTTATTGCTGAGTAGAATTCCATTGTGCATATATCCCATTATTTTGCAACCCATCCATCTGTTGATCAACACCAAAGAGAAATCTTATTGTTTGTTTTTTGTTTTGTGATACTGGGGATTGAACCCAGGAGCATTCTACCTCTGAGCTACACTCCCAGTCTTATTTTTTATTCTTTATTTTAAAACAGGGTCTCACTAAGTTGCAGAGGGCCTCACCAAATAGCTGAGGCTGGCTGTGAATCTGTGATCCACCTGTCTCGGCCTCCCAAGTACTGGGATTCCAAGCATGAGTCATCATGTTCAGCCAAAGAGAAATTTTAAAAGAAGTCAGAAGAAAAAAAAAAAAGAGAGAAAGAGGGAGAGAGAGAGAGGGAGAGAGAGAGAGAGAGAGAGAGAGAGAGAGAGAGAGAGAGAGAGAGAGAG
>PVLC010001549.1:77680-139428 GCA_004027655.1 Graphiurus murinus | reverse complement strand
GAGGAGGAGGGAGGAGGGGAGGAGGAGGAGGAGGAAGAGGAGGAGGAGGGGAGGAGGAGGAAGAGGGAAAAAAGAAGGCAGAATCACTTCCAAGTCTCACCGGCCAAGGAAGGAAGAAACAGGAAGATTCATATAGACTTCTTTTTTTTTTTTTTTGCGGTACTGGGGATTGAACTCAGGGGCATTCTACCTCCGAGCTACGCCCCCAGCCCTATTTTTTATTCTTTATTTTGAAACCGGGTCTCACTAAGTTGCAGAGGGCCTCACTCACTAGGTAGCTGAGGCTGGCCTCGAACCCGGATCCTCCGGTCTCAGCCTCCCGAATGCTGGGATTACAAGCGTGCGCCACCACGCCCGGCTCATATAGACTTCTTTTTGCGGTACTGGGGATTGAACCCAGGGGCATTCTACCTCCGAGCTATACCCCCAGCCCTAGTTTTTTTTATTCTTTATTTTGAAACCGAGTCTCACTAAGTTGTGGAGTGCCTCACTAGGTAGCTGAGGCTGGCCGAGAACCCGGATCCTCCGGTCTCAGACTCCCGAATGCTGGGATTACAAGCGTCCGCCACCACGCCCGGCTGGACTTTTAATTCTTAATAATGACATGTTATATGGATACTCTATTACCTTACTGTGTGCAATGTCAATCATGGATGCACAGTTTGACAGGTTGATGGATATTCGAGTGGATAAACCAGTGTAATTACTACTACCCGGATCAAGAAATGGACAAGAACCTCCCAAAGCCCAGACGTCTCCTGACAATCATTACCTCTAACATCCATCCATTAGCTTTGTCTGTTTTTGAGCTCTCCTCCCTCCCCAATATCACTAATCGCCACAAACACTTTTACTTTGGGGGAAAATGACTGTAAGGTCCATGCATACCAATTGTTGTTTTTTTCCCTCCTGGGTGTGTATTACCCATTGAATAGATATAACATTTTACTGTTAATGTAGTGATAGGTGTGATTTACTTTATTTATTTATTTATTTGCAGTACTCGGGATTGAACTCAGGAGCATTCTACCTCCGAGCTATACCCCCAGCCCTAATTTTTATTCTTTATTTTGAAACCGGGTCTCACTAAGTTGCGGAGTGCCTCACTAGGTAGCTGAGGCTGGCCGCGAACCCGGATCCTCTGGTCTCAGCCTCCCAAATGCTGGGATTACAAGCGTGCGCCACCACGCCTGGCCTTACATATAACAATATAGAAAATATATTTCTGTTTTGTTGATTTTTGTTCTTGTGCTCATTTCCTTCTACTTTGCATGCATTTTTTTCTTTTTCTAGTTTCTAAAAAGAGAAGTTTATATAATTTACCTTCAACCTTTTGTCTTTCTGGTACATGCATTTAAAACTTTTAATTTCCGTGTATTCATTGCTTTAATTTCATCACCAATTTTTTTATATGTTGTATTTTGTACATTTTATTTTGCTAATAACTTTATTTTCATCAATAGTCATTCATTTTATTTTTCAGGTGTATGATTTCTGTTTGGTTCTTTCTCATTTTATTTTTAATAATTATTTTGTGGCGCTGGGGATTGAAACCAGAAGGATTCTACCTCTAAGATACATCTCTAACTCCCTTCCCTTTTTATTTCCAAACAGATTGGGATGGTTTGGGTATAGACTGTCCCCTGGGAAGCTCGTGTATTGGCAATGCAAATGATGTTCAGAGGTGAAATAATTGAAGGTTCTAATCCCGTCAGTGGATAAACCCACGGATGGGTGAGTAATTTCCATGGGTTTGTTAGGTGGTAAGATAGGCAGATGTGGTGGAGGATGGAGGGTCCCTGGTGGGTGTGGCCTTGGGGGACCCTAATGTCCCTCATCCTCTCCCCTGGTTGTCTCTCTGCTTTCAGCTGTCATAATGTGAGAGCTGTGTCCCTCCCCCATGTGCCCTGCCACCATCACCCATGATTTATGCCTTGGAGCCGCCTCTATGGGCTGAAAACTCTGAAAGTGTGAGCCCCAATAAATCTTTCTTCCTCTTAAGTTGTGCTGCCAGGTATTTAGACCCCACAGTGGGAATGAGGACTGAAACACAGTCTCGCTAAGGTACCGTGCGCTGGCCTTGAACCTGTGCTCCTCCTATCCCACCCCCCAAATGCTGGGATTACAGGCGTGCACTCCCACGCTCAGGTTGGTTCCTTGTGATAATATCGATTCCTTTGTTGACAGTCTTCTCATTCAGATCATGGATCCTTTTCATTATTCCATTGAGTTGTCTGTGTTCCCTTGTATCTTGTGTCTCTTGATCTTCCACAGGATCATTATTTTGAATTCCTGCTGGCATGTCTGCAGCCCAATTGTGCCAGGGTGGTGAGGTAGGTTTTGGAGAAGCTAAAGAAAGTGGCTGCAGTATGTGAGACATATGATGTATTGGGGGAAGCTCAGAAGGGAACTGCTCTAGGGTTTTTGTGGTGATCGACTAAGTGGCTAGCACTTCTGTCCCTGTGGCGTTTTGCCAAGCGATGCTTTGTCCTTCTCAGTGTCTTGTTCAGTGTTGTCTGGCAGGCTGAGTGACACGCACCCTTTCCACAGTGCCCTCAGTTCACACCTGTCCCTCTAAGGGAAGGGCTTTACGTGTTAGGCTGCAGAAGCAGTGACATCACCATCAGCAGCAGCAGCAGCAGCAGCTTGCTTGGCTTGCTTGTATGACCAGCATCCCAGGGAGCAACTGGCCCGCATGCATGCAAGAAAGTAGCTTTCTACAGATAACGCTACCTTGCCCTAGTTTCTGGTGTGTATGAGAGAAAGCCAGTGTCCCTCAAGATAATACGCATCAGGACATTCCGGGGATTGAACTCAGAGGCATTCTACCTCCGAGCTACACCCCCAGCCCTATTTCTTATTCTTTATTTATTTATTTATTTTTTTTTTTGCGGTACTGGGGATTGAACTCAGGGGCGTTCTACCTCCAAGCTACACCCCCAGCCCTATTTTTTATTCTTTATTTTGAAACCGAGTCTCACTACGTTGCGGAGTGCCTCACTAGGTATCTGAGGCTGGCCTCGAACCCGGATCCTCCGGTCTCAGCCTCCCGAATGCTGGGATTACAAGCGTGTGCCACCACGCCCGGCTCAGCCCAGGATTTCTCTCATGGTTCCCTTAACTTGACTCGGTTTGCGGGAACAGGGGGTATTCAGGGACGTGGTGTCTTACTGTCCCTCTTTCTTTAGGGATGATACGCCTTCTCAAGTATCTCATGGATTTTCTCTTCTTTGGGGTCTGTTCCTGGAGAGTTACTCAGCTCCCTCGGGGTTCCCATGCTTTCTTGCCTTCTTATGTCTCTTGTTTCCCTCCACAAATATCTATACATCTAGTGCCACAGCCCCTTTTATCTGGAAATGATTTTTTAGCTTCGATTCTGGGTGGGTTCAGTGGTGCAGTCTCTGTGTAGTTTACAGTTGCACCAGTAGACTAATCTGTGTGTCTGTGACTGCGGTGCCATTGTTCAGTTTTGCAGGGTAAAGGACCACTCCCTAACTGACCTTTGGGCTGGATGTGGGGACCCACAGGCACTGTGAGCTGCTGGCTCTGAGGCAGGCTTTCCAGAAGGCTGAGCGAGGGCTTGTGTAGGCTGCAGCTCAGTGAACTGTGGCGGCTGGCTATCTAGAGGAGTGATTTGCCTTCTGCCTGGCTGTGAGGCCAGGTTTAGGTGTCTGCAGGCACCAGTGGCTGGCCCGTTATGTGGCTGGCTCTGGGGATTCTGGGCCACCGTCTTGTGGGCTGTCAGGCTGGGCACAGGCACACACAGGCCACCGTCATTAAAGTGGTGCTTGGAACTTGCTTTCCCTGCACAAACTGCAGTGAGGGCGGCTGCCCAGGTTTGTGAGTGTCCTGTGCTGGGGAGCAAGGAGGGGAGGACACAGGACCCAGCCTGGGACTTAGTGGAGGGAGTGGCAAGTGGGGAACTCCAGATAAAAAGGATTCACAGCCCGGACGGGGAGGGTCAAGGACAGCTGGCATGGCGTGAGCAAGATTCAAGAATGACGGGGATCGCGGAGTGACGGGACCAGCTGAACCCCAGTGTGGCCTTTATCCTGGGGAGCGCGGGCAGGGTTTGACCCGCAACATTTAAGATCCAGGACCTGAACCTGGGTGTGTGTTGGGGGTGGAGGGTGGGGGCGGGGAGTCAGGAGACTGCTGCTGCAGGGCTCTGGTGCCCAAAGCAGGACAGAGGACAGATGACAGGTGTCTGCAGGAGACAAAACCAGTGAGGCCTGGTGCCTAAGGGTGCAGCAAGAGAAAGGAGGATGGCGGGCAAGAGGGGGCTGAATCCGCACGGTGCCCTCTGGCCCAATGGGGATGGCAGGCAAGATGGGGCTGAATCCGCATGGTGTCCTCTGGCCCAATGGGGCAATTTATGTTTAAGTTAATTAAAACCAAATGGAATCTAAAATTCGCTTCCTGTTTCACTAGCTCTTTTCAAGTGCTCCAAGTGCACCTGTATCTGAGCAAACCCAGCTGGGGAAACAGGACCCAGGGGCATGTGGCCACCTCCAGCTGGCTGCTGCAGATCACCGCGACCTCCACAAAGCCCCAAACCTCCCCTGGATCACCCCTGCGCCTGGGGGACCACAGCAAGGTCGACGCGCAGAGGCAGTGCTCATTCAAACACGAGGCTTTCTTACAACCATGGCCCTGCCTCCCCAGCAAGCACACAGAGAGCAGGAGCACGGCTGTCCTAGCCTTGTTGAGTCACGGATCCTAATGTCTGCTGAGATGCTGCGAAACTACGAACCAGCCGGTGAAACTGAAATCACCGTCTGGCTGTCCCATTCTCTCCCCACAGGACACTTACAAGGCAATTTTTTTTTTTTTTTTTTGCAGTACTGGGGATTGAACCCAGGGGCATTCTACCTCCGAGCTATACCCCCAGCCGTATTTTTTTTTATTATTCTTTATTTCGAAACAGGGTCTCACTAAGTTTCGGAGTGCCTCACTAGGTAGCTGAGGCTGGCCGCAAACCCGGATCCTCCGGTCTCAGCCTCCCGAATGCTGGGATTACAAGCGTGCGCCACCACGCCCGGCTACAAGGCAATTCTTAAGAGATAAATGAATGGCGGCGCTGCTACACCCAGAGAATTAATCGCTCGTGATTTCTCCTAGGTCCAGAATTATATCAAGTTTAATCAACTGCATAACAAGACAGTCACTTTTTGGCAAACTCCTGCAGAACAAAGCCTGGGGTTACGAGAGAGGCTCGCTTGTAAGGCCACCTCGGGACGCACACAGGGCTTCCCTGGCCGGGGAAGGATGTGGCGCTGCCGCCTGGGAGGGGCCACATCCTAAATCTTGGAGACCACCGGCAGGTTTCTGACCTCACTCTCCAGCCACCCGATGAGGATCTGATTGAGTTCAGCGGGCCTGGAAAGGAGACAGAGGGCAGCCCACACTGTCCGACGGTCACCGGTGCCTAGGAGAGGCACGCAAGGGCCGAGCCGGGCAGACTTGGGCCTGCAGTGCTCTCGGGGGTGAGCAGGGCCTCCCGACCCGCTTCCACCCAGGACGGTCCCCCGTCTCCTTACTTCTCCATTTGTGTCCAGTGCCCGCAGTCCTTGATGTGTCCCCTTTTCAGGTGGGGGATCTGGAAAAAAAGATCCAGAAAGGTAAACGGCCAAATGCAAATGAATCTGGTGGAAGGTGTATGGATCCCCAAAAGTTTTTTGGAGACTGGGTTATTGGGGATCCGAACCCAGAGGTGTTCTACCTTCAAGCTACACTCCAGTTCTATTTATTTATTTATTTATTTATTTATTTATTTATTTATTTATTTAGTGGTACTAGGGATTGAATCCAGGGGCATTCTACCTCTGAGCTACACCTCCAACCCCATTTTATATTTATTTTGAAACAGGGTCTCGCTAGGTTAATGTCTCACTATTTGCTGAGGCTGTCCTTGAACCTGCGATCCTCCTGTCTCAGCCTTCCAAGTACTGGGATTACAAGCAGGTGCCACCATGCCTGGCTCTTTTTTAATTTTTTTGTTTTGAAACAGGATCTTGATAAGTGGCTGAGGCTGGCCTTGAACCTTCGATCCTCCTATCTCGGACTCCCAAGTACTAGGATTATTGGCTTAGATTCCCAAACTTACTGGCTTACCATCTCGTCTTCAGAAAAAAACAAACTCCGTGTTCCCCTCAGTGTTCCCTATCTATTGTTATTCAATGCCCCTCAATTGCACTGAGGCTATAACCCTCCCCCCCCCATGGGTCCAGCACCCTCCCTTCTGGGGAGCGGCATGGCCAACTTTGGGGATCTCTGGGTCAGTGAGGAGCTGCAGAGCCACCCCGGGAGGGGACGCCTTCCTCTCTGCCCCCTGTGGGCCCTCCCCGGAGACCCCTGCGTCATTTAGAAAGGAATGAGGAATGGAGGAGAGATCCCATGGGGGGGGGGGTAAGGGAGTGTCAGTCAAGGGAGGGGTCAGTGATGTCCACAAAGACCTCCCCGCCTCCCCGGGCAGGGCCCCAGCCCACTGGTCCATCTGGTGGGACAGCTGTGTCCCCTCTGGGCCCCTGCAAGGCTCCCTCACCCAGTCCTCCATGTGCTTGGACATCTCGGGTGTTAGCACGCTGTCTTTCTCTGCCGTTACCATCAGGGCGGGTACTAGGATCTGCGGAGGAGAGCAGGCAGTGGGGCCGGCGGCACCCGCCCGACCCCTCAGTGTCCAGCCAGGGGCCATGACACGCTCTCATGCAGGGACAGTGGGGGGAAACTGTCCACTACTGACTGCCCTCCCCCCTCAAAACGACCTTCGCCATGCCATTGAGGAGTGAGGAAACTGAGACCCCGAGACGAGACCAAACGGTGACGCCAGGAGAGGCTAAAGCCACGTCCCTCCGTGCTTGCGGCTCCGTTAGCCACGCCACCTGGCCCCTCTGCTGCCCTGCCCGGGCCCCCACCTGGGCACCCTGGATGACACTACAGCTACCAGTGCCGCCCCCCACCACCCCAGGGGTGCACCTGCAAGGGAGGCCTCACTGGGAGCCAGGAGTGGGGTCTGTTCCAAGCCCCTGAGAACGGGAGGGCGCCGCAGGCCTGTCCACCCCAGAGCGGCTCCCGGGACGGGGCGGCCGCTGAGCTCACCTTCCTTCCTGAGCCTTTGCAGCCCCACCGCCAGTTCCTGTCCGTGTTCCGATACCAGTTTAGGGGGCCCCTGGGGGGGATCAGAGGGTCAACGCAGGAAAGCAGCCCTGAGAGGCTGACTACGGCGGTCCCTGCCCAACGGGACCCGAGCCAGCCATCCCGGGGAGAGCGCAGGAGACGGGGGCCGGCTTCAAGCCCCACCAAGCTCGCACAGCAAGGCCAAGGGCAAGGGCAGAGGTCACAGCCAGAGGCTGGCAGCCTTTGACGGGGCTTCAGGACCCAAGGAAGCTGGCCCTGTGGGGCTACCCTCGCTCTCCCAGGAATATGTTAGGGGGTCCGGATGGGAGCTCGGATCCGCCCCTCACAACCCAGAGAAAAGGACCTCCCCTGCTTCCGGGAACTCGCAGAAAAGGGACGTCGGGAGACAGTGCAAAGGTGCCCAAGTGTGGGCGTTTTGTTTTTTGTTTTTGTTTTTTCATATATATGGGTTTTCCTGAAGATCAAACCCACAGCTGTCATCTGATTCTGAGAGGAGTTGCAACTGAAATATAGTTAAAAACCTCTGACCTGCAGGGGGGTCATAAAAGCAGTCAGCTGGGCCATCCCAACCTAGGTTGATTAATAGAAGGTAGTGAGCCTCCCGACGCTGGAAGCATTCAGGCAGGGGCTGGCCTGGCACTCACGGGCCTATGGTGGAGGGGAACCAGGCCCCCACCTTGAGAGACAGAGCCCCTCTCCACCGCCCGGCCCTCCTCTGCGCTGGGGGCACCATGCTCCCTTCACCTGAAGCCAGACTTCTTGAACTGCTGCTCGTAGAAGCGTATTTCCTCCTCGGTGACCATCTTGCTGAGGCTGGGGTCTTCCGGGGTCTTCACAAAGAGTCCCCCTGCAAAAGTACTCGTTTCCTCTCCCATCGCCAGGGCACCTGGGCTCCCAGGCTGGCGTTCCCAGTTGAAGCTGCCGCCCGGGCGCCTCTGATGTCTCATTGGAGAACACCTGTAGTCTCTTCCTTGCCCTCACTAAATTCATCTCCTCTCCAGCCTGAGCCTGGGACCCCACTGCATTCTAGAACCAGGGAATGACCCTTCGTATAAGCCTCGACCTCACCGTCTTTGTTCTGGGACAAACCACAGCACACCCCCATGCCCCATAGGCACCCAGAGCCGAGACCGGGATGCCGGGGTTTCAGGCAGATGTGGGCTGTGTGCAGGGCCCTGCTGGCTGCCACCTGCCCCCCGCCCCCGTCCTTTAGCTGAAACCTCTGCTGGATGGCCAGACTAGTTCTGTCCCTTCTGAGATCCCCCCATGGGCATTCTTGGACTTTTCCTGATGTTTGCTCCCCTGGGAAGAACGCCCAGGCTCCTGTCCTCTCTGCAACTCACATCCTCCCGTGGGGTTCTCAATGTGATCCACCTTGTCTTCAGGGGTGTCCTGGCAGTAACCTGCGGTGACAGCTGGCAGCCAGGGGACAGAGCAGTTTCCCAGCAGGCCCAGGGTTATCAACATTGGCGCCGGCACGGGTGGGTGGCTCACCATTTGCAGCCTTAAGGTACAGGAGCCGGCTGCCTTGGACTTTGTGCCAAAGGAGTAAGTGGCTGGGTGTCTACCTGTGGCAGGTCGGCGTTTCCTCCCTGCTGTGCCTCGGCGCCCCCTCCCCCTGTTTTCCTCCCTCCATTACTGCTGGTCAGCCTCCCCAGGAGACCCGGGCTCCCTGAGGGCAGCTGCTCTGCATTGCCTGGGGCGCACCCAGTTCTCACCTCGCCAAGGGTGAGCGCAGAACATTTAAGGAAGGAATGAGTGAACCTAAGAACTAATGAGTGACTTGTGAGAAGCCCCAGGAATGCAGGGATGGGGCTGCTCTTAGAGTGGACGGCTCTAGGGTTGGAGGAGCTGGAGCCCGGCTCAGCCCTTCTGGATAAGTCAACCCCCCGAGACCCAGTCTCTTCACTGAGACACAGAGATCCTAAGGACTCTGGAGGGATGTTTCGGGGAGTCTAAAGGGGGCCAAGCCCAGGGTCTGGTGCACACGGCTGGTGGTGAGACAAGTGGCCGGGGTCTTCATTATTCAAAAAATGCAAGTGAGTCAGGGCACGGTGCTGGGCAGGAGCTGCAGGATGACCTCGGCTCCCGGCCCTGCTCCAGCTGCTTACAAAATCCCCTCCGCCCCAGTGAACAAGGAAGGCCTTCACGGGGGAGCTGGAATGGCCGGAGCACAGAGCCTGGGGGAGGAAGGGTGGGCGGGGGATAGCGGAAGAGACTGGGCCTCTTTCCTCCAGCATGCCTGGTGACCGTAGCCTGAGCTCGGGTTATCCCCAGCAGAGGGCGGACTGTCCCCACCAAGTTCTAAAAGTCCTCCAAGGTCTAAATACCTAAGATCTTGGTCCAGAGCTCTCTGGAGGAAAGAACCGGAGGCTGGGGTCAGGCCTGGGTGGGAGTGAGCTCTCTGGACCTCCAGGGAGATTTGTGGGGCAAGCCAAAGCTCAAGACCAGAAGGAAGGCCCTGGGCTTCCGCCACAGCAGTGAGAGGGAGACACATTCATAGTGGTCCGCTGATACGGCCCTGCTGTTCCCTATTCTCCTAGGAATGTCTCTTACCCATTTCACGGACTTTATGCACAGTCAGAAAACCCTATGGGAAGAAGAGTTGGAAAGGTCATAAACCAAGGAGAGCAAGGGAACCAAAGCAGGGCATCTGAAAATGCTGTCCCAACAGAACCCTGACCACAGGAGCCCCGTCTAGGACCCTCAGTGGAGGGACACCGGAAACCGTGGGGAGGACCAAACTCTATGCGGTCTATGGTTTTGTGTTTTCCTGTACATATACACCTAGGATAAAGTTTAATTCATGAATGAGGCATAGTAAGAGATTAACAACAATAACCAAGAATAAATTAACAACAATAACTAAGAATGAGGGAGGTGGGGAGGGGGAAATGAGGCTTCCGGAAGGAAACAGCTCAAAGAATGTTATGTTCTGGGGGAGGATTTCTTGAAAGCAACAAAAGATAATTATATACTTGGATAAACCACTCTTCATAATTTAAAGCAAAAATAAAGATATCTTCGGGGCAAAATATCCTGTCTATCACCAACAGACATGTATTGAGAACTCCTAAAGGAGGTGCTCCAGGAAGACACAGCTCAGCATGAATGAGAGAGATGCAAGAAGTGAGCAGCAAAGACTCTGGAAAGCACGAGAACCTTCCAAGGAGGCACTGAAGGAACCTAAAACGTCGGCGAGGACAACCACTGCACACAGACAGCAGGCTGCGTGGATTTGGAGCTAAAGCCTTCTCAGCTCCTGTGGGTGTGCAAGAAAGTGTGCGGGATAGCTATAATTATGGACTTGGACAACTCAAGTATGCATACGAAAATAGTAATGGGGATAACAGCATAATTTCCAAACTCTCATATTATTAAAAAAAAAAAAAAAAAGCTGTTTGGTCTTGTGTGACAGTGAGGATGTGACTTTTCTCCATTAACAAGGGGACACAAATGTAAGGACCTCAA
This sequence comes from Graphiurus murinus, assembly GCA_004027655.1. NCBI lineage: Eukaryota > Metazoa > Chordata > Mammalia > Rodentia > Gliridae > Graphiurus > Graphiurus murinus. The sequence continues at coordinate 128,820 of PVLC010001549.1, read as the reverse complement.
CCACCCCGAGGACAGAAGTTAAATGTAAGAAGGTCAAATTGATTGCCCCCAGAGCCGAGAGCAACCCAGGGACCCCCTTCCTTCCCTCCCGCACCCCGCCTCCACCCCTCACCTCATCGCTCGCTCTGAAGAAGCTTTTGAAAGTCCGAGCCAAGTTCTGTTCCAGTTCAGCCTCAGCCACTCCCTGCAACCGTGGAGAAAGCAATGAAGGACTCCTGCCCCCCGGAACCCTGGAGACTGCACCCCTCCTCCATCTGACTGGAAGCAAGAAGCCCCAACCTCTGCCCACACAGCCCAAGTTTCACAGGTATTGCATTCATTTGAATTTTCATCCTGAAACACATGTTTTTAGAATTATTAAAACAAGCCAGGCATGGTGGTGGCACGCTTGTTATATCCCAGCACTCGGGAGGCTGAGATGGGAGGATTACAAGTTTGAGGACAGCCTCAACAAAATAGTGAAACTCTCATCAACCTAGTGGGACCCTGTTTCAAAATAAAAATAAAATAGGGCTGGAGGTGTATGTTGAATGTAGAATGCCCTTGGGTTCAAACCCTAGTGCCACAAGAGCAAAAAAAAGTAAATTATTAAAACAAAATTCAAGATGGTAACAGTGGAAGCGAGTTCTCAAATACAGCTTCGTTTTCATTTCCCCAAAGTCCTACCGGGAGAATGTGTTCCTTGTAAGGATCCCTCTAAAGGGACGGGAGAGGGGCTCCTGCAGGAACAGGTTGGGGGCAGGAGGAGAGGAGCAGAGCTCCCAGGCTTCTGAGAAGATAAGGGCTGGGACTCAGGAGCTAGGAGCCCGAAGCCATCCATCCACACCACTCCATTTTCCTGTAGTAACTTCAAGCCCAACTCCTTCGATTCCGACCTAAATTATTACAGACCGTCAGACTGCCAGCGGGTCTGGCAGAGCAACTCATTCCCATTGTTAAGAGCCGGGACGCACATCCTTTGCAGCGACATATTACCAGGTCCTTCTGCTTCGCAGGATGGTTAGTACATATAATTGCGTGATTCACGAGAGGTGAGGCATACTTCACGCCGTGGGCCCTGGCTATCGGGCAGCAGGGATGGAAAATGCAGAGTGGGGGAGGGTGCGGGGCTGCATGCCTGCTCATTTCTCCTCCACCTCTTTTTTTCTTATCCTTTTGAATCTAACATGCATAGGACACTTATCTACTGCAAAAAAAAGAGATGTCGTGTAAAGTGGTGGTGGGGGGGGGGGTTGACCGTTACAAACATATTTAAATGTCAGGAATATCTGTACTCTACTATGTTCCTATGTCAATACCAATCTCAATATTAAGTCGGGAGGGGGAGGAAGAGGGAAACTCACCAAGGGCTGTGTGCGTGGATGTTCCTATCACACTGAATCGCAGTGTGATGTATAGTTACAATGCACCAATACAAAACCATTCGAAGTAGTGTTGCTTGTGAAGAGTTACTACTCATGGAGCCATCCAGCAAATGTGAATATACCTTCTGCTGTGTGGCAGTTTCTGTGGGAGGCATAGGGATGAACTCAACCTCTGTGGCCTGAAGAATTCGTGGGGGGGCAAGCAGGTAGCCAATGCCTAGAGAAGAAAGCAGCCCGAGGGACGGTCATGGAAGTAACAGCTCACTCTGGCTGCCCCCAAAGACAGCTGTTTGTTTTTATTGGAGGCGAGAGAGCTGAAGCTGGACCAGGAGGATGCGTGGGATTCAGGTGGGGGATTGAGAGGGAATGACACTCCGGCTCGAGGGGAAAAGTCTGGGGATGCAGAGGAACTTGCTTCATCCAGTGAAAATATCCTACGAAATGAGCATTCCTAACAAAATAGCCAGGGATCCGTCAACCCACCTTGAAACAACTGCCCGCAGCATTTAGTGTGCGCATGCATTTTTCTCAGGGGAGGGTCCCTAACTTTTGTCAGATCTTTAATACTGCAGTACAGGCCCAGAGTTACCGCAGTGGGTGGCCTCGCTGCCACCCCAGGTGTGGTGCTGGGAGCAGCAGTGGCGACTCACTTGGGAGCGGATGAAAAGTGCAGAGCCTCCGGGCCCCTTCCAACGCTGCAGGACCAGGCTCTACATTTAACCAGCACCCTCCAGTTGACCTGCACCCCTGGGAGCCCACGATGAGCTTGCCCTCGATGCAGAAGAGGTTGTGCGCCACCCGGCAAACACCAGCTCACCCCCGAGTGCCCATGAGCCCCCAGCGTCCCCACCCCCAGCATCGGGGGAACAGACGCAGAGCCACCGCTGCCAGGAGTGACCTGGGCTGCAGATGAAGAAACTGCACAGAGACCACACAATTGTGCCTACCCAGAAACAAAACCAACGCACCCTACCCAACCGACACCTAGGACACGTCTACAGGTAAAAACCTGTCTGTAAAAAAGCCTGCGCATGGAATGGGAAGAGATGACCACCCTACCAGAAGCACAGAGAGCAATAGGGATGCAAGAAGCGAGAGGAAGCCGCCCTCCAAGGCTTTGCTTCCGCCTCCTTCTTTCCTCTCCCTCCTTCCCAGGCATCTGTCCTTGGGTTCCTACTATTCCCTCGCCTTTGGAATTTTCATAAAAACATGTGTGTGTTCATAAGGAATGGGATATGGAGGGCCAGACCAAAAATAGGTAATTCTGGTACAATTTGGTAACTTTAAGAACGGAGGTAATATAATAATAATAATAATAATAATAATAATAATAATAATAATAATAGTAATAACAACACAACAATCATGTATTGGCATGTCTCCTCTGTGTCAAGTATGGTGAGAAACAAGCATAATCTAATTTAATCCTTACAAAAATCCCCATGTTACAGATGAGAAAACCGAGGCTTGGGGAGTAAGTTTCCTGGCTGGTAAGTGTCAGTACTGGGGCTTGAAGGCATGTGTGTTGGATTCTAAAGTCCATCCTTTAACTCAAGAACACAAGAGGAGGGGCCCCTATCCTGCTGGGCAGACAGCACATTTGTCATTGGACTGCAGGACTTACAAATGTGTTCTTTTGTAAATCAGGAGTCAGATTGCACCAGCTGGGCACATTCCCAAAGTCCAGGCACTCTTATCTTCTCCCTTCTCCGGCCTTCATCTTCATCCCGTCCTCCCTGTCGGTCTGATGGACTTTTATGTGGGTGGACAGATTTATTTACCTTTGCGCTGTCTTTGATTTTCTCCTTTCCCTTTGGCCTCTGTTTGCTTTTCTATGGCCCGTTGAGGACAAAGCCCTGTCCACACCCAGTGGGTCCCTCCAGCCACTGAAATGCATCTCTGAACTCACTAGTAGCAGCTGCAGCAGCAGCTTCTGGGCTGGGGACGGCGCTCCATAAATAAGAACCTTGACCGACCACGACACGCAGGCTGACCCGGGCTCGCATCGATCACCTACAGCGTGCGCCCTCCCAGAGCTATTTCTCGCTCTGGCATCCGTCATGTTGCAGAAGGCCACGATTGATTCTCCATTGTAATAGAGTCTCACAAACGGGTGGAACGGGTATCATAATTAACCAGCCAACAAGGCTTTCGTCGGAAAATCTCCTACCGCAGATCCAGCGCTGCCCGTGACAAATGCCTCCTTCCTTTATGCTCTTGGGGTTACAGATCAGCAGCCCTCATGGGGAGTGAGGAACAGAACAAAACAGGGAGACCCCTGAAAGTGTGCCAGGACTCAGGACCGTGGGTCACTGCATTGCAAGTAGAGTCCAGATACTCCTGACATTTAAGTATGTTCATAACCGTCAATCCCCCCACCATCCTTTTTTTGCAGTAGATAAGTGTCCTATGCATGTTAGATTCAAAAGGATGAGAAAAAAAGAGGTGGAGGAGAAATGAGCAGGCACACAGCCCCACACCCTCCCTCCCCTCTGCATTCTCCATCCCTGCGGCCCAACAGCCAGGGCCCACGGCGTGAAGGGTGCCTCACCTCTCATGAATTACTCGATTATATGCAATAACCATCCTGCGAAGCAGAAGGACCTGGTAATATGTCGCTGCAAAGGATGTGTGTCCCGGCTCTTAACAATGAGAATGAGTTGCTCTGCCAGACCCGCTGGCAGTCTGATGGTCTGCAATAATTTAGGTCGGAATCGAAGGAGTTGGGCTTGAAGTTACTACAGGAAAATGGAGTGGTGTGGATGGACGGCTTCGGGCTCCTAGCTCCTGAGTCCCAGCCCTTATCTTCTCAGAAACCTGGGAGCTCTGCTCCTCTCCTCCTGCTCCCAACCTGTTCCTGCGGCAGCCCCTCTCCAGTCCCTTTAGAGGGATCCTTACAAGGAACACTTTCTCCCGGTAGGAATTTGGGGAAAGGACAAGGGAGGGGCAGGAAGGACAACAAGGCTGCCTCACGGCTCTCGGCGCTCCACACTTACCGGTTCTTGGAAGTAGAGCTGGTAATCAAAAATCGGGTTGGCTTTGATAAGCTCTATGGTGGGCACCTTGGGATTTACTGGCATGAAGGGCGTGTTCAAACTGGCCACTGCCCTGAAGAAACAAGAAGCACCAAGACAGAGGGACTGTGAGAAGACAGTCTACAAGAACCAGAAAGGACCCTGCATGTCAAGCTGATGCCCAGAGTGAAGAATTTATACACCCAAGGTCTCAAGTGAGCAAATGGGATTAGAACTCAGATTTTCTTTCTTTCTTCTTTTTTTTTTTTTTTAATTTATGGCCTAGTGTCTCTCCTCTTCCAGTCAACTGCAATATTTCCTCACTTACCTGCCTCATACACACACACACACACACACACACACACACACACACACACACACGCGTGCGCGACCATATTATGAGACAGACTATGAGTTATAAGAATCACACAAAATACGATGAAAGTTCAAAGGAGTTAAAGAATGGCTGAATTTGGACATCCTGGAAGGCCTTGTTCCTCCTTCCCTCTCCCCTCCCTCCCTTCCTGCCCTGTCCTGGAGATTGGACCCAGGGGCATTTTACCTCTGAGCTACATCCCCACCCTTTTTATCTTTCATTTTGAAACAGGGTCTGAGTTGCTGAGGGTCTCGCTAAGTTGGGGAGACGCCTCAAGTCTGTGATCCTCCTGTCTCCGCATCCCAAGGACTGGGATTACAGGAATGTTCTGTTGCACCCAGCTTTTGAACTTGGCTTTTAAGAGTTTGGGAAGAAAATACCTGTGAGGGGAACATCATGAGGAAGCATGGGCAAATTCTGGCGGTGGAGCAAAGCCTGAAATTGTGTGGGGCAGAGTGAGGAGACTATGTAGTTAGAAGCTGGGCGTTTCATGGGGCATCTTGGGAAATGAAACAGAAAAGGAAGTGAAAGATGGACGTGAAGGGCCCTGAGTTCTGGACTTGATGTAGAAAACCAAGAAAAACCATGAGGGCTTCTGAGAAGAGGGGAGCGTGGTTCCAAGTCACAGGCAGGGAGACTCATGGGGCAGAGAGTGAGTAGGGAGACACAGCAAGAGCCCAGGAGCAGAGGTCCAGCCTTTGACTCCCGTTCCTGTCACCACAGAGGGAGTGGGCTATAACAATGGCGGGGGGGGGGGGGAGGTATTTAAAAGACAACACAGAAGAAGAGTCGATAGGACCAGCTAGCCTGGTGGGTCTAGAGGGGATTCCATGTCCCACTCCTAAGCTAGATGAGCTTTTCCCCAGAAGAGAAGCAGAGAGGAGAGGATGCTTGGGGAAATCCTTACAGGGAGAACCATTAGGGCAAATGAAATAACTAGGCAAGGAGCAATGAAGTTCAGGTCAGTGCTGGCCAAGAGATATATGATATATAATGTGAGCTCCAAATGGAACTTTAAATTTTAAACTAGCCACTATAAGAGTAAAAAGACATAGTTGAGGTTAACATTAATATTTAGCCCAATGGATCTATAATATTAATAATTCAACATGTTATCAATATTAAAAATCATTAATGAGATTTTTTTTTTTTTTGCATGAAGACCTTGAAATCTGGCAGGTGTTTTCCATATATAGTAATCTCAATTTAGACTGGCCACATTTCAAGTGTTCAATAGCCACATGACTACATGGCTGCCATATTGGATGGTATGGATTAGGGTATAAAACAATTTACAGGCTTCCAATGTTATAATAATGAGCCTATTTTAAGCATTACTTAAACCACAAGTCAAGATATTTTATCTTCTGCTAAATATTCTGAGAGATGGTTTTCTTTCTAACCACTTTAACATATAGTTTACTCCCTGCATTTAAAAAAAATTGTCATTACCAAATGAGATGATAATATATAAATGCTACTACCAACTGCATTGAGATCAAAGAAAAGCTAAGCCACGGGAGTGGAAACTCGAGGTGAATGGCAAATAAAGGAAGGGTACAAAAGAGTATTCTTGAACAAACAAGTGAGTAGCCCTGAATTATAATAAGCCTGTGGTTTATCTCAGGAGAAAACCAAACTAAGGATTAAAAGAAATGCCCCACATAAAGAAGGACTATCTTCCTATTCATTATCAGACTAGAAAAGTATAGATCAATGTTGTCAACATAGTCTAAAACAACAGGGTTATTTCCCACCATGGACAAAAGGTTTTTCCCACCCTGGAAGAAGGTCCTGGCTTCCTCCTGCCTGCCAGGCTGCAGTGGCAGTCTGCCTAAGAACAGCAGCTGTAGGAGCAACCACTGCCAGGCCAGGGCCAAGTGTGAACATGCTGGAAACAGAACAAGGAGGAGACAAATTGGGAAGCAGAGTGCGTCGAGGTGTCTTGGATCTGGTGTCATTTGGGCAAAACTTCATTTTGCCCGTGTTACATGTCTTTAAATAAACAAGGTATAGATCAGATGCTTATTTACTATTTCCTTTTGTTCTTTTTTTTTTAAAGCATCTAATACACCAACGAAACATTTTAGTTAACTTGATTCTTAAGAACCAAGCTCGTTATGGTTACATATAGGATGTCCCTTGGAGAGCTCATTATTAATGTTCAGAGTTGACATAGTCATAAGGGTTGTCATCTCATCGAAGACAAATCCACTGTAATGGATTTACTGGGCTGTAACCTAGGCAGGTGGGGTGTGGCTGGAGAAGGTGGGTCCCGGGGGCGTGGCCTTAGGGGCTGTGCTTGCTTGCTCTCCATGATATGAGAGCAGAGCCCTTACTCCCCCCCTCTTTGCTTCCAGCCGCCATGCTCTTAGGTCTGCAGACCCCAATCTCATTTTGACTACACCCCGAAATCTCCAAAAAACTGTGAGCAAATAAGTCTTCCTTCCTCTAAGTTGTGTGGCTAGTTGTTTTGGATTATAGCAGCCAGAATGTTGACTGAGACAAAGCTCTTATCTCCAGTTTGAGTAAAACAGAAAAGAGTGAGAGAGTGAGAAGGGAACAACTAGCAGAACAACAGCTGGGAAATATTTGACAACAGTCTTTAGTCTTTGATGAAACCCTACCATGTGAGCAGTTAGTTGAGGTGGAGCAGAGTTCTCTGGTGGTTCTAGTCTTATAAACCTAGTCACATAGTCACCAGGTGAGCTGGGGAAATGCAGAAGGCTGCTGAGGATGGTTAGCTTGCTGAGAGAGAGAGGCATGGGTAGTTTGGGCTGTAGCTTCCAGCTCAAATGTGATGTGGCCAGCAAGACCATGCCACTCTCTGGGTTTAAAGCCTGTCATCTGGAAGCCACCAAGGGAGCCTGGGAATGCCACTCTAACAGCAATTGTGAAGGACCTGATGGTGATTGTGAGAGGCTGTGCAAGCAGCATGGGCACATAGCATTCTGCAGGCTGTCCATCTGGAGAGGAGCTCTTACTGCTGCCTCATGGTTGAGAAACCCAAGACCCGAGAAACAAAGTGATCTTTCACAGAGCCCCTTCAGGGCAGGATTGAAGGCTGCATTTTCTGACCCCGGAGTCCAGAGCTGAACTCTCTCCTGGTGCTTAACTCTGACTCCAACACGCCCACCTCCTCTACTCCCCCTGAGCCAGCCAAGACTCTCCTGCGCCCCCCGGCCCCTCGGGTTCTCAAGTATTTGTCCCATTGCCAGTAACTGGGACAGGTGCCGCCTCCTAAGACACGCGCTCATGCTCTTTAGGCCCTCCTCGGGCGCATGTCAATGGCGCCAGAACTGAGCTGTCACCTTCCCAGGTCACCCACTGGGTGGAGGGTCTGAGGGACGGTTCTCCTGTTGTTTCAGTCCAGTCTGACCAAACACTCACCGCAGGTGGCCTGCTCACCTCACTCTCTCAGGGTAGAAGACAGCCATGTTCCACACCAGCACGCCAGCCCAGTCGTGACCGATGAACACTGCTTGTGGGATCCCCTGGAGGAGGAGGAAAGAGGGACCAGGTGTGGCGGGCTTCTGGAGCGTGCTGCTTTGAGCCAAAGGGACCCCGCGACATTCTCCCTCCCCAAGCCTCCACCCCATATGTCCCCAGCCCTGCACACCCTCTTGTCAAAGGGCCTTTCAAATTTCCTCCAAAGATGGAGGGCACTCCACCCTGGCTTCCGAACTCTCCTCCTCTTCGCCATGCACCGGGCGTCTGTGAGTCTAACCTTCCCCTCAGCTGCCTGACCTTGCCGCCCATCTCTGCTCCAGGGCGCTAACAGCCGACACAGTAAAGACGTCACCTTTCCTTCAATTCCCCAGGCCCACATGGGATTTCCCAAAGACAGCGGCACCGCATGACCACTTACCAACTTATCCAGGAAGGTCACCATCTCCTAAGAAAGAGAACACAGGCGCAAAGTCAGAAATTCTATCTCCCAACCCCAACCACTTCAAAAACCCATTAACCACGTTTGTCTTCTCTATGGGCTGATTGTGTGTCTCCCCAGTTCCTGTGTCGAAGTCCAGACCCTCAGTCAGATTGTGACTGTGTTTGGAGACAGAGTCTTTAAAAATGCAGTTATTGCCGGGCGTGGTGGTATACACTTTTAAGCCCAGTACTTGGGAGGCTGAGACAGAAGGATCACAGGTTCAAGGACAGCCTCAGCTACTTAGTGAGGCTCTCTGTAACTTAGTGAGACTCTGTTTCAAATAAAGAATGAAAAATAGGGCTGGGGTGTAGCTTGGAGGTAGAATGCCCCTGCGTTCCATCCCCAGTACCAAAATAAAAATAAAAAAATAAAAAAAATAAATAATAAAAACAAAAACAGGGTCTAACTAAGTTGCTGAGGGCCTTGTTAAGCTTCTAAGGCTGGCCTCAATTCTGTGATTCTCCTGTTTCAACTTCCCGAGTACTGGGATACAGGTGTACACCACCATGCCCGACTGCTTTGTTGATTTTTTTTTTTTTTTTTGGCAGTACTGGGGATTGAACTCAGGGGCATTCTACCTCTGAGCTACACCCCCAGTCCTATTTTTTATTCTTTATTTTGAAACAGGGTCTCACTAAGTTGCGGAGTGCCTCACTAGGTAGCTGAGGCTGGCCGCGAACCCGTATCCTCCGGTCTCAGCCTCCCAAATGCTGGGATTACAAGTGTGCGCCACCACGCCTGGCTCTTGATTTTTTTAATCCTTTCACCTTTGGGGTTCTCACACTAGCTCTCAGACTTGACCAAGCACCTGACACTGTTTGCTGAGCCCTTATCTCTGCAGTATCTTCTCCCTTTCAGCTGTGGAAGCAACTCAAACTGTGATATTTTGCTTCTCAGTAACTTTTAGCTGCTACTCAGAGGCCAGAGTGGAGTCAAAGTTAATCATTCCAGGGCTGGCAGAATCTTGTACTGCTCCCCTGGCCAGCCCAAATCTCATTTCTAACAAGAAACAAGCTCATTTTCACAGCTTGTTGGAAGACTCCTGGTCCTGGGGAAATATTTTCCAGGAAGAAGGGGCCAGATCTACAGACGTCCTCCAGGGCCTGCCCACATAACTAGCTATTGGAAAGCTCACTAAGGAAGCTCCACAGCCAGGCAAGAAGAGTGGAATTGCACTGGGCATGTCATGGTCCCCTCGCAGTTAAGAGGTGCTCACCCTTCCATTCTTCCTCCCATAAGCCTCAGTTAAGAGGTGCTCACCCTTCCATTCTTCCTCCCATAAGCCTCCACCATTAACACATAACCCAATAAGTTCCCAAACCTATACCAACCATCCATCCATCCATCCATCCATCCATCCATCCAGTAAAAATGTACTCAGAGCCTGCTACATCCCAGGCACCGTGTAGCACTAGGGTGCAGAGATGGACAGAACATACGAATCCCTTGACCTCAGGGAACCTCAACTTAAAGAGAAAGAGGAAGCTTGGTGTGGTGGCGTACACTTATTCTCAGTACTTGGGAGGCTGAGACAGGAGGATTGCAGGTTCAAGTGCAGCCTCAGGAATGCCAGGCCAGTCTAAGTAACTTAGTGAGACCCTGTTTCCCAATAAAAAATAAAATGGGGCTGAGGGCATAGCTCAGAAGTAGAATGCTCCTGGGTTCAATCTCTGGCAACACACACACACACACACACACACACACACACACACACACACATACACACACAGAGTTTAGTGGAATGGAACATGTCCTACTCCTGTCCATCACCACCATTTAGTTTCAGAAAAATTTCACTGCCTCAAAAAGAAACCATCCCTCCTAATCCCCCTTCCCCGTCTCTTGACAACCATTAATCTGATTCCTGCGTCTGCGGATTTGCCTCTTCCAAATATGTTATGAAAATGAAATTATTCAACATGTGGCTTCTGAAACTGGCTCCTTCTACTGAGCACAGTGTCGTCAAGGCTCACGCGTGTGGAAGCGTGTACCGGTAGTTCACATCTGCTTATCCAGTCATCAGCTGATGGACATTTGGTTTGTTTCCACTTAGTAGCTACTGTGAATAGAGCCGCTGTGAACCTTGGTATCTCAGGGTTTTTGTGTGTGTGTGTGTGTGTGTGTGTGTGTGTGTGTGTGTGTGTGTATGCATGCTATTGATAGTCTTGGGTAAATTCCTAGTAGTGGATGTACTGATTTACTTATTTATTTTTGGTAATAGGGGTTGAATTCAGGAGCATTCTACCTTTGAGATACACCCCCAGCCCTTTTCAATTTTTTATTTTGAAACAGGGTCTTGCTAAATTGCTAAAGCTGGCCTCGACTCTGCAATCCTCCTGTCTCAGCCTCCCAAGTACTGGGATTATAGGTGTGCACCCCCATGCCTAGCTTGTACTACTGGTTTTTAAAAGGAGGAGCAGGAAGATAGGAGAGAGAGTCAGTCAGTCTGTCTGTCTGTCTGTCTGTCTGTCTCTCTTTCTCTCATTTGATTAGGGCAGCAGGACTTCCCAGAAGAGAAATTCTCAGGAGAGACCCAAGATACCCATGTCAAGAGCAGATTCAGGCAGGAGTAAGCGGGGTCCAGGTGAGTGGACAGAGGCAGGACCTGAAGAGGGCCTCACACGCGGTCACTAGGGAGATCTTGGCAGGATTTTGAGGGAGACGGGAATGGGAAGAGGCCAGGCTGGGAAACTGAGGAAGGAGAACAGGCTTGCCTGGGAACCGGGCTTTCACCTGAGCTATGCTGCTGGTGCATCTGACACAGGGAAAAGGTGAGCTTTCAGTGCCCCGGCTGGAGCTGCAATGTCATGGGGTACTGCAGGGTTCAACAGCTGAAGTCCAAGCTGTTGACCTCGAGCAGACACATGAACTTGCCTGAGACTCTGTTTCCTCTGGGAAACACACTAAACGCTTCATATACGTTGGCTGTCACTGAGAAATACTGCCCCAACTCTCAGAATTTATACCCAAACACCAAGCAATGCACTTTCTTAGGGTTTAAATGGACACCCGAGCTTCCGGCTTCTATCAACCAAAAACCCAGGATGGAAACGATGTTACCAAAGACCCTTCTTACCTTACATAACACTTCCATGGCATATTCTTCTATTTCTGCAATTAGAGTTTTTAAAACTACATATTAGAGTCACATGATTGAAAATATACTAGCAAACTAAAAGGACTCCTTCGCCAAAAATAATGAAACCCAATGACTCATTAATTGATCGTGTTAAGTCTTTAGCCCACTTTGAGCTAATTTTTGGGTATTGTTAGATAAGGATCCAATTTCATTCTTCTGCATGGTTCCCACGACCATAGGTTGAGGAGACTACCCCTTCCCCATGTATGTTCTCGGCAGCTTTGTCTATGATCAGTTGACAGAATGTGGGTGGGTCTACTTCTGGGCTCTCTATTCTGTTTCACTGGGCTATGTGTCGTGTTTAGATGTTTGTGTCATACTGTTTAGTGACTGTCAATTCGTAACATAGTTTGAAGTGAGGAAGTATGCTTTAAAATGCCTTCAGCTTTTAAAGATTAATTTTGCTATTTGTGGATTTTTGTGGTTCCATATCAATTGTAGAACTGCCCTTTCTACGTCTGTGGCAAATGTCATTGAAATTCTTATTGTGATTGCATTGCAGCTGCAGATTGCTTTGGGTAGTATGGACATTTTAACAAGAATAACAATTCCAGAAAACAAAGAGAAAAGGAAAAATGAAAAAACAGAAGGGAAAAAATGATCAAAGAAATAACTCAAGAAAAGCTTCAAGATCTGAAAGATAAATTTACCCACTAAAGCAGATGGGAAAGCAACATGGGAAAGACCCATGTTGGAACACAGTATTGCAATTTCAGAACACAGCAGATAAAATATCTGAAAAGTGTCAAAAAGAAGGTAGGGGCAGAAAACCAGTCACACAGAAACACATGTGGATTGGAATATCCTGCGACTTCTCAACAGCAACAATGGAAACTCAAAAAAAGTGGGAAAATGGCTTCAACACTAAGAGGAAAGGGTTTCCAACCTAAAGCCTACCGTCAAAGGATATGAAATGCATACACAAGCAATCTGAAATGTACATGCATGCATTCCAAATGAGGACACTTGGCTTTGCCTTTAGAATTCGTCTTTAAAAAAATTTTTTTTTTGGTACTGGGGATTGAGCCCAGGGGGGGTTCTACCTCCGAGCTGAATCCCCAGTTCTATTTAATTTTTTTGTTTGTTTATTTTAAAACAGGGTCTCTACACTAGGTTGCTGAGGCTGCTCTTAAAACTGCAATCCTCCTATCTCGGGCTCCCAAGTACTGGGATTACAGGCATGCACCACCATGCCTGGCTTTAGAATTCATCTTATACATGCTTTTTCAACAACAGTTAACATCTAAATTATGTTTTAGAAGAAAAAAAAAGAAGAATTTTAAGTAAAGAGTAAGACCATTTGTCTCAGTTTGCCCAGGACAGTTCCAGTTTATGTGTTATTAATAGAGTCTGTCCAGAGCTGGGCATGGTGGCGCACGCTTGTAATCCCAGCATTCGGGAGGCTGAGACCGGAGGATCAGGGTTCGAGGCCAGCCTCAGCTACCTAGTGAGGCACTCCGCAACTTAGTGAGACTCGGTTTCAAAGTAAAGAATAAAAAATAGGGCTGGGAGTGTAGCTCGGAGGTAGAATGCCCCTGAGTTCAATCCCCAGTACCGCAAAAAATAGAGTCTGTCCACTTTTCATAGTGTTCTAGTGTAAATGTTTAATTATATTACTAAGCTGTGCCTAAGAGATTCAGAGAAGACTGCAGTGTACATGGATAAAATTCAAGTAGACTTTGCTTTTGTCTAAATGCTTGTGCATCATTTAAGAAGCAGGAGCAGCCAGTACTTGGGAGGCTGAGACAGGAGGATTGCAGGTTTGAGGACAGCTTCAGCAACATAGTGAGACTCTCAGCAACCTAGCAAGACCCTGTCTCAAAACAAACAAACAAACAAAAAAGGCTAGGTTGTAGCTCGAGAGTAGGGTTCCCTTGGATTCAATGCTCAGTACCCTTTCTCCCAAACACATGAAGAGGCACTGAGCCGACAGCACAGCATTTAGGGAAAGGTCACACGGAAACACTGTCAGTAGGACAAGCCGGGGGTCTGGTAGGTGGCACCGGCATGACCCAGAGCCCAGTCCTGATCAGCTGACTCCAGACATGGCAGCCAGATGTGCTGGGTGTGGTTGGGGACAGCGGCTCAGCAAAGGCCTGCAGTGGCCGGGCTTACTAGGCTTGGCTGCCACCAGTACCGGTGACCCTGAGCAGAACACACATGAGCAGAAGAGGGATTATGCTCAGCTTGGCTGCTTCGCACTCCTGCCTCCGTGTCTGGGGCTCCTCAGAGTTCTGGGCTGAGGACTCCCCTGAAACTAACAGAAAACAAAGGACTCTGCCCAGCAGGAAAAAATGCTCATAAACCCACAGGGGTTCCAGCCCATCCCACGCCCATCCATGGATAGAGGCCCTCTGGCATCCATAGACACCGGGGTAAGGATCTGCCCTACAAATTATCGTAGACTCCAGCCATTACACTTCCGGGTGTATATCCCAAAGAACCGAAGGCAGCAAATATTTGTGCACACTTGCTCGCAACAGGACCTTCCGAGGTGGTCAAAGGTGGAGGCAACCCAAGTGTTCACGGGTGGATGGCGGGCGGATGGATGGGCAGGCAAGACGGGGTGTAGACACGCAAGGAACTAGTGCTCAGCCTTACAGAAGGAAAGTCTGACACACGCTACGACAGAGGTGACCCCGGAGGACAGGCTGCTGAGTGGAACAGGCCAATCACAAAAGGGCAAAGGCACTGGACGAGTCCACTTACGTAGGACCTAGAGGAGTTAAATCCATGGAGAGGAAGCAGTGGAGAGCTGCCAGGGGCTGGGGAAGGGACGGCTGAGGGGCCAAAGTCCAGATTCTCAGTTTTGCAAGAGGCGAAAAGTCCCGGAGATGGATGGTGCGTCCCACGTCCCCGATGACCAGCAGGAGGCTCCCTCGGGCACAGGCCTTTGGGTCTCCTGGGTTCGTTCGGAGCGTGGGGAGCAGGAACATCTAAGGTCCAACGGGTATAGACAGCAGACAGCGCAAGAAAGCAGAGGAGGCGAGTCAGACCCCTGAAGGCCGGTCTGCTCTGACCTGAGATGGGGAAAGCTCAGACAGGTAGACACAGGACCACACAGGACAGCTGCAGGGCAGCCAACCCACCGGGAGGGGAGGATGACTCTCCGTAGCCTTTCATGTCCAACGCCAGAACCCGGTAACCCGCCTGGGCCAAGGCAGGGATCTGCAAAACAGAGGATTCAGGCACTGCAACACAGTCTCATCGGTCCTTGGCTGATCCTCCTCGTCCCCATTCCTGTAAATGGCTTAAACCAAAGTGTGACCAGGTCTCTTCGCTGCGGGGCTGGAAGGAGCCCACTGGTAGGGCCGCCATGAATGGTGGTAGGGCTTATGCACCGTATCAAAGCAACACCTACAAGAGCACCTTTCCTGTCAAAGCCCTCGTAGACGTCTACATTCATTACAAGGTGTCCCAGTGAGTGGTAAAGAGAGGTGAAGAACCCGCCTTTTTCTAACCTGCACAGGTGTCTCAGGGCCTAGCGCAGCCCAGAGGTCCCAAGCCTCCTCCACCCAAGGCCTTGTGGTTGCTTTTTGGAGACGATGAAGGTTTCAGCTTCTTAATCACACTCCAGGCTGGGCCACACTACCTAGACGTCCCCTCCCCTCATCCTGACTTCAGGATGCAACTTTCTCAGTCTCCCTTACCTGGTACCTCCAAGAAAACCAGCTCTCAGGAAACCCATGGCAGAGGCACACGGCAGGGCCGGATCCCATCTCCACAAAATGCATACGGACCCCAGGCTGTGCGAGAGGAAGAGGAGGCGACAGTGACCACGGGGTCAGGCCAGGTGGAACTGGGCACCCGCTCTGCAGACCACCTGCCAAGGGCCACGTCAGTGGGTCACTGATCTCACAGGACTGACCCCGATTTCCCAGCGAGAGACCCCAGTGTTGGGTGCAGATGTCTAGGAGGAGACACTGGCCGAAAAGCAATAAAACAGGCAGCTTCCACTTAGCATGAAAAGATGATGAGGTTGGAAATGAGCAAAAACAAGACAACTTCGCCTTTCTTGCTCAAAGACCCTCATACTGTGAGGGCTTGGGGCACTCTTCTGCCGAGTTTTCAACACTTTAACTGGGGAGGGGGTGCTAACTTTGTACAGAGCATCATGTTCATGGTAATGTGCAGAATACCATGATTATTTATTTTATTTTATTTTTTCAGTACTGGGGATTGAGCCCAGGGGCATTCTACCTCTGAGCTAAACCCTCAGTCCTATTTCTTATTTTTTACTTTGAAACAGGGTCTCACTAAGTTGCAGAGGGCCTCACTAAGTAGCTGAGGCTGGACTCGAACCTGTGATCCTCCTGTCTCAGCCTCCCGAGTACTGGGATTACAAGCGTGTACCACCATGCCTGGCTATACCATGATTATTTTGTTAAGAGCTGTTTGCTTCTTCGATATGAAAAAAAAAAAAAAATCAGGCTTTGCTACAATTTACGGTCCTCTTAGGGGATGCACGGGAGAGGCAGAGACCATCAGGGCTCACAATGTCTGTTCTCCCTTCCTCCAAAGTCCCGGTAGGAAGGCATGGTCATCATCTCATAAGCTGCGGATGCTGAGGCTCCCACGGTGAGAAGCCCGCCCAAGGTTGTGACCTCAGCAAATGTCAAAGCCAGGCTCCAACCTGGCTCCATCTGGCCTGATTCTACTCCCGAGCTGACCCATGGCTCTTAGACCCCTTCCCGTTTCAACACAGCCAAAGACAAATGAAGAAAGAGGTTCTGAAGCTCCGTGTTCACAGCCAGAGCCGATCTGCAGGCCGGGTCAGAGGTCAGGGCCCTCTGCACGTGGCCCCGGTCTTGCCATGGCCCTGGCCACTGGGCACTGCGACGACCTTTCCCCTCTCTTCATCCTTGATGTGGGCTCCTTGTTCATCCTGCACCCTGCACCCAGCCTGCACCTGACACCAAGGAAATACCCGCCAGACTCCAGCACCCCAGGCTACAAAGGGCCCCCAAGGCCTGTTGATCCGTGGGGATTTGATCACACCAGTCACACTGCTTTTCTGATCTGAGGAGGGGTCCTTGTCTTCTATCAATTTTAGAGGAAGGAGACTGATGGAAACAGCATTCCGGGGTACACAGTGGATGTCCAGCTACTACTCTGGGTATTTCACAAACGCCTCTGCGGCGCGGGCTGGGCAGGGAACGCGCAGCTGGCTTACCTTGACAGTCACGTACCCATGGCTCACGTCCCCCGGGTGGCAGGGGATGGGCATAGGGGCCGCTGTAGGCAGAAGCTGAAAGTACAAAGGTTCAGTGAGCGTCAGGGGCGGCTCCCAGGGGACTCGCCCGCTCCGCAGGAGGCCCCAGAGGCCACGCCCCGATAGCAACGAGCTTCTTCTGGCCAGGGGGAGCCCTGACCCCTGAGTATCTCAGAATGAGACTGGATTTGGAGAGAGGTCTTTAAATAAGGAATTAAGGTGAAATGAGGTCATTACGATGGGCCCTAACCCAATATGACTGGCGTCCTGATGGAAAGAGGAGATTAGGATCCAGGCGTGTACAGGAAGAAAGCCGCGTGAAGAAACAGAGAGAAGGTGCCATCTGCGTAAGCCCAGGAGAGAGACCTCAGAAGGAACCAACCTTCTGACGCCTTGACCTTGGACTTCTAACCTCCTAGAGAAACTGAGACAAGAAATTGCTAGTGTCAGAGCCACCGAGCCTGTGGAACTTTGTTACTGCAGCTTTCGCAGACTAATACCTCCCTTTGAGGAAATGGCTTTGAAGCCCTGGACGTGTGGCACGTTCAGGGGGTGCACGGCTCCCCACCTCCTCTCTCTGCCTGCACTACTGCCAAGACTGGGGTAAGTGCTCAGTGACCAAGGTCCACCCAGGAGGACAAGGGTGCAGGCTGATTCC
Organism: Graphiurus murinus; assembly: GCA_004027655.1. Taxonomy (NCBI): domain Eukaryota; kingdom Metazoa; phylum Chordata; class Mammalia; order Rodentia; family Gliridae; genus Graphiurus; species Graphiurus murinus. Next base: position 111,126 of record PVLC010001549.1, on the reverse strand, counting down.
CAAGCAGACGGGAACAGCAGCAAGGCTGTCCTGTCCTCCTGGGTGAGAGACAGCTGTTCCTTCGAGATCTCCCTCCCCGACCGCCCAAAGGGCGTGAGCCAGACGCAACTGCCCAGCTGCACGTGAGCACCAGCGGCGTGTCCAGCAGGCCAGCTAAGGACCACGCTCCTTGGAGGGAGGGTTCTCCACATTTACTGAAAGAGCAAGGCCAGGAGGCTTTGAATGTGCCACTCTTGTCTTCGTTCCTAGACCCTACTGGCTGAAACTCCTGTTCTCAGCTTGTTTGCTTCTCTGCTCACTGATTACAGAGAGAAAGAGGGTGTTCTCCAAGGAGGGCAGGCTCATTGCCTCGAGGGTGGGCTGCAGACTCCCCTGCTGAGTGCGGGGAAGCACAGGTGAGCGCCTTCAGCCCTGGGGTTCTGGCTCAGGGCTTTCTCTCCATAACCACAGGGGAGTAAACTGAGGAAGCCTGTCCCCGCTCAGACACACAGTTACCTGCGTCCCAGTCACTCTCTCCAGTTCTTTCAGGGCCGTGTCCGTGTCATGGACGAGGATGGTGACCATTCCCAAGTCACGGGCTGGCTTCAGATTAGTCCCCAAGTCATCCAGGAAAACAACCTGAACCCCAAAAGAGCAAGACATCAGCCCAAGAGCAGCTCTCGTGTGATGGAGAAGGCCAGGGAGGAAGTCTCTGAAAGGCGAACGGGGGCTGTCTTATGATGAGGAGATCCAGCACCGTCTCCTCTCGGTGTACCCGCTGATACCAAAAGAGTGCGTTACGAACATGCACACAGAAATTCACAGGTGAGTATTCCTATTCATTTCAGCCAGTCCTGAAACAGCATGATCAGGAGATGATATGAACCTGTCAAGGCCACATTAAAAGTCACCAGGGAGCCAGGCGTGGTGGCGCACGCTTGTAATCCCAGTATTCGGGAGGCTGAGACTGGAGGATCCGGGTTCGCGGCCAGCCTCAGCTACCTAGTGAGGCACTCCACAACTTAGTGAGACCCTGTTTCAAAATAAAGAATGAAAAATAGGGCTGGGGGTGTAGCTCCGAGGTAGAATGCCGAAAAATCACCAGGGAAAATCACCAGGTACAGATGGACAAATAAAAGCCCACAGAAGAAGCCTAATGCAGACAGATCATTAAATGAATGATGAACCTACAAAAAGTAGGAGTGTTTGAGACTAGAAAAGAAATAGAAGTATTATGAAATAGAAGAGAATCTAAACATGGGCCCACATACAAGTGAGAAGTTAATTTCTAGTAAAAGAGGCGACTGGTGAGGAAGGTTACTGGATGGTCTCGGGTTGACTGGTTGGTTAGCTGGGAAGAGAAGTCGATTCTCACTTCACACCTTACCCCCAATAAGTTCTGAATGGGTCACAGACTTAACTTTAAAAAGAAAGAAAGAAAGCTGGGTGGAGTGGTACATGCCACATCTCAATACTTGGAAGGCTGAGACAGGAGGATCGCAGGTTTGAAGCCAGCCTCAGCAACTTAGCAAGACCCTATTTCAAAATAAATAAAATAGGGCTGGAAGTGTAGCTCAGAGGTAGAATGCCGCTAGGTTCAATCCCCAGTACCAAGGGAGGAGGAAGGGAAGGAAGGAAGGAAGGAAGGAAGGAAGGAAGGAAGGAAGGAAGGAAGGAAGGAGGGAAAAAAGGAAGGGAGGGTCGGGGGGAGGAAGGAAGGAAAGAAGAAAGGGAGGGAAGGGACTTCATATAACTTTTATAACTTTGAAGTTATAGAAGAAAGCATGGGTGCATTTATTTATACTCTTGGACATGCACAGCCCAGAATTCTAAGCAGCTCATTCAACCCAAAAGCCTCTAATGGACTGACAGACTCAGTGCACCTTAAACCCAGAGCGCCGCTCTGCATGCTGGGAAGAGCAGAAAACATAACCAAGCGGAGGGAAGGATGGTCCGGCCTGGACTGAGGATGGCAGGGTACCCAGGGACAGGGCTCAGGGTTTGTGCTGATCAGCTGTGGTGAGGCGGGCTCAGCAAGGGAGTCAGAATGTGACTTTAATTTGGGTCCAGTCACCTCTTCAGGATTACAGTGGGAGTGCTCAGTTAAAGTAGTGTGCTAGCATAGGTGATCCCGGGAAACAGAATGAACAGGCTTTAGGGGCACGGGGGTCCTCGGAAGGAGACTGAACCCGTCCCTGCTCATCCTGAGGTGGGGTGACCCTGGCTAGCCCTGTGGCCTTGTCAGTTGCCCGGAATCTCCAGTTTATAATTAAACTGAGGCAACTGGTCTAATAGCTTTTAATGGTACCTGGTTTTTTGTTTGTTTTTCTTTTTCTCTTTCTCTTTCTTTCTTTTTTTTTGGCATGGATTGAAGTCAGTGGCATTCTTCCTCTGAGTCACACTTTTAGCCCTTTTTATTTTTATTCTGAGATTCTGAGGCAGGGTCTTACTAAGTTCCTGAAGCTGACCTCAAACCTGCAATCTTTCTATTTCAGCCTCCCAAATACTGGGATGACAGGCGAGCACCACCATACCCCAGCTTTGATAAATACCTGTTTTGAGCAAAGTCCTATAAAAGACACACAAAGGAGCCAGAAACCCATCTCCTATAGAACTTTCCAGACTGAAGGATAGGTGAAAGTCCTTTAGGAGAAGTCCTGGCCTAAGAGAATTGCCCCAGATCTGTCCTGCCAGGCAGATGTACCCTGCCTGTAAACCCCTCCATGTGTCCCTGGTTGCAATACCTCGGGCACACTCTTCTCCCCGGAAGGGAAGCATCTATGTACCTCGCTGGGACTGGCCTGCAGGGTGTCCAGGACGAGCTTGTAGACCTGAGGCTCCGGCTTGGCGACGCCAGCCTGACAGGACTGTATGAGGAAGTCAAAGTGTGGGCTTAGCTTGCACATCAGCTGGGCCACGCTGCCCCTCTCTGCGCTGTCGTCCAGCCAGTTGTTGGTGAGGATGCAGGTGGTAAACCCTGGACAAAACATTACCAGTGAACAGACCAGGCTGAGAACTTCCCCCTGAGATGCCCCGGACGCCACACAGGAGGCCCCAGTCGGGGGCTGAACTGGTCTTGCTCCCCCACCCCAATCTCTTTATGCTCAGCCTTCAGTAGACAAACTGGAGAAGAATCATCTTCACCCGGGAGCACCTCCTGACGCAGCTGGGAGAGAGCTGGGCATGGCAGGGGCTTGCAGAAGGCCAGGTGGAAGATGCACTAAGCCTTGGTCACATGCACATCTGCATCGTGATGCTTGTCAGCTGAGCAGACCCAAGTGTTTTAACTTAATCCATCAGCTCATCTGGTCCTCGCCACATTTGCGGTAGACTGGGCAGATCTCACTATCCCATATTTATGGATGCGTAAACCGAAGCTCAGACAAGATAGAAGCTGGCCAGAGCCACAAGGATGGTGAAGCTCCCACGTTCCCTCCAGTTTTCGCTACTGCAAACTCTGCTTGACTATTCAGAATCCCTGGCGCAGCTATCAGGAACTGCATTCCCAGGCCAACACTAGAGAAACATAAAGAGACGTAGAATCTTCCCCCGGCTCTGTTTGCCCAATCGGCCAGGGTGAGAGGCAGCTGTCACCGGCGACGAGACACAGGTGAGTTGATGGTGAGACCCGTACCATGGAGCAGGAGGGAGGAGCTATGGTTTGAATGCGTCCCCCCAAAAGCATGTGCTGGAAACTTAATCCCCAATAGGATGGTGTTGGGTGGTGGGGTTAATGAGGTGATTAGGGATTTACATGCATCAGTGGATAATGCTGATAATAAGGGTCAAGGCTGCCAGTTGGCTATATGGTCTCTCTAGTATGCACAGCCTTTACTGTCTGTCTGCCTTCTGTCCTGGGATGACACAGCATGAGGCCTGCGCCACGCATGCACCCCTCAATCTTGGACTTTGCAGCCCTCAAAACTCTCTGCTCTTTATAAACGAGCCAGTCTCGGGTGTTCTGTTACAGCAACACAAAATAGACTAAGACAGATAGACGGCGTAGCCATAACCGCATTGGTCTACTGATAAGAGGGGGAGATGATTTCAAATATGCCAGAAGAGAAGCCAGGCACCGGCGAGCAATACATACCCACGGGCTGAATGTGACCGCACGTCTTAGACCATGTGACACAATCTCTGCTTGTGTGAGCTAGCTCATAGCTCAGCAACTCTGACGCTAGAGGCCGTGAAAAGCATGGTGGCTTAAAGGCCTTGTTTTTAAATCTGTGACAAAAGGTTGGGTCACCCAGGTCATTGCTAATACCACTGGAAGGATAGGATGTTGTTCACTAGTATAAACTGCATTTTTGTCATGAATTTGTGAGATGAAATGATGTCATTTTCCCCAGGTATCCTAATCGTGCTGCTTTTTGCCATCTGAGAAAACTTGCATGGGGCCATGTTTTAAGGATGACTTTCCTTGTAATCCCAGTACTTGGGAGGCTAGACAGGAGAATTGCAGGTTCGTGGCCAACCTCAGCTGCTTAGTGAGGCCCTCTGAAACTTAGTGAGACCCTGTTTCAAAGTAAAGAATAAAAAATAGGACTGGGGGTATAGCTTGGAGGTAGAATGCCTCTGGGTTCAATCCCTAGTACTGCAAAAACAACAACAACAAAAAAGAATGGCTTTCCATTGAGGCCCAGAGGATCTGTGACCTCAAAAGACACTCAGTCGTACTCGGGCCTTGGCCAGAGAATGGCCAGGCAGGACACTTACCCTTCTTCTTGAGGGCAAGGGCTGCCTGGAGCATGGGGCGGTTGATGCTTCTTGTTGATATCGCCTTGCAAAAGATTTGGTTTATAGAGAAATCCTCGGGGAGGCGGATCCCAGAAGCTTCAGCGCATTTCCTGCAGTTTTCTTCCATGAGCGGAACCCACTGTAACAGGGGACAGATGGAGGACCATGGATGGCGCAGCCACTCACAAACGCTGTGGCCGGCGGGACCTCCCATGGCCAAATGTATGCATCCCTGCGACCAAGCGACCCCACTCCCGGGAGCATACCACTGCGAATGTCAACATATCTCCCCCCCAAGACACAGACAAGAATATTCTTTTTTTTTTTGGTACTTGGGATGGAACCCAAAGACATTCTACCTCCAAGTTATACCCCCAACCCGATTTTCTTATCTTGAAACAGACTCTCATTTAAGTTGCAGAGGACCTCACAAAGTTGCTGATGCTGACTTCAAACCTGTGATCCTCCTGTCTCAGCCTCCCATGTACTGGGATTACAAGCGTGCGCCACCATGCCTGGCTGACAGGAACGTTCTTAGCCGCACTATTCCTAAGAGTCTCAAAATGGAAACTACCCAAATGCCCACTACTGGTAGAATGAATAAGTGGTGCATGTATGCCCCATCATAGCAGCTTCATTCCTAAGAGCCAAATAGACGTGGACTAGTTGAGCTGCTGTAACACAATAACAGACGCTGGGCAGCCCATAAACAACGAGGGTTGATTTCCACCATTCTGAAGTCTGGGGAGTCCCAAGTTCAAGGCGCCGGCATATCTGGCACCTGGTTGGAAACCATTTCCTTCTTCCTACATGATTCCTTCTTGCTTCCCTCATGTGGTGGAAGGGTTGAGCTGGCCCTCTGGGGTCCCTGCTCAAAGAGCACCAACCCCATTCATGAGGGCTCCACTCTCGAAGCTCCGCATTCTAAGGCCATCATCACCTGTGGGTTAGGGTTTCAAGTTACCAGTTTGGGGAGCATGGGGGGGGGGCACACGAACTGGAAACTACACACCTCTTCGCTGTCGTGGACTGAATTCTGCGCCCTCAGAATGCACGTGGTGAAGTCCCGTCTCCCTGAGCCCCAGGATATGACAGTGTATTTGGAGACTGGGCATTGTGAGAGGAAACTCAGGTAAAATGGAGTCATGAGCACGGGCTCTAACCCACGTCTTCATAAGGAGAGGCGACCAGGACACAGTCACATGGCTCTGGTTTGAATAGTGACCCTCCAAAGTCGGTGTGTTAAAGTCCTGTCCACAGGGCAGCCCTACTGGGAGGTGACAGACCCAGTGGGAGTGAGAGGTCTTCAGGTCACCTGGGACGCTCTTGAAGGGGGTTGTGGGACCCCAGTCTACGGGCCTCTCTCCTGCTTCCTGATTCATGATGGTAAGTGGTTTTCTCCACCTCACGCTACCGTCATGATGTGAGCCAGAGGTCACAGCTATGGGGCTGTCTAATCTTAGACTGGAACCTTCAAATCTGTGAGCTAAGTAAACCTTTTTTCTTTATCAGTTAATTACCTTGGGTATTTTATTCTAGTAATGTGATGCTAACACACACACACACACACACACACACACACACACACACACACACAGAAGGAAAACCACTTGTGGACACCATGGGAAGACAACATCTGCAAGTGAAGTAAAAAGCAACCCTGCTGACACCTTGGCCTGGAACTTCCAGCTTCCAGAACTGAGAGGCCTGAACAACATGTTGTCTGTGTATTTTTTCATAGCAGCTCACTATAGACTAAATGTGTGTTCCTCCAAAAAGTCCAATGTTGAAGCCCTAATCCCAATGTGATGGTATTTAAAGGTGATTAGTTATGAGGGTGGTGCCCCATGGGCAAAACTAGCACTTATAAGACACAAGGAAGTTTGCTTGCTCTTTCTTTCTTTCTTTCTTTCTTTCTTTTTTCTTTCTTTCTTTTTTCTTTCTTTCTCCTTCTCTCTCTCCCTTCCTTCCTTCCTTCCCTCCCTCCTTCCCTCCCTCCCTCCTTCCCTCCCTCCTTCCTTCCCTCCCTCCCTCCTTTCTTCCATCCCACTCTCCCTTCCTTCCTTCCTTCTTTATTTTTTGCTTCCCATAGGTTATAGCAAGAAAGTGGTCATGAGGAAACCAGGAAGAAAGCCCTCCTCAGACACCTGCTTTGATCTTTGATCTTAGACTTTCCAGCCTTCAGAACTGTGAGAAATAAATTTTTGTGTTTAAGTTGCCCATCTATGGTATATTTGTTATAGCAGCTGACACAGTCTTAGAAAACTAACATACTCACTAAAGCAGAATGATTGGTGATGTATACACATATACACATTATTGTAGAAGCACTATTGGTAAGAATACCAAACTGAAAACTACCCTACTGCCCTTCTATAGAAGAATTGGTAAATAGATTGAGAAGACTGGAATATCTCCCCCAACATGAAACCAGATTTGCCTTCACATAAACGGTGGGCTTTTGCTTTCTATCATGGTGGTCCCCGAGTTCTCTGACAGTGATGCAGGGCTACACTTCATAAAAATAAAAAAAAATTCAAAATAAAGAATTTTTATCTGTATGCTTAGAAGCCGATTCTCCGTAGCCTTTCTTTTTAGAGAGGCAGTAATTGAGTTCAACTGTATTAGATCCTGGTTTGTTAAAAAATAATAATAATTGAGTTTGGAGTAACAAGCATAGCTAGTATTTGAGAACTTATATGCCAGACACTGCGTTAAACATCTTTATGCTTCATGAAAATGGGTAGTATCACACCCCATTTTACAGACAGCAAAACTGAGATTTGAGAAGTGACTTGTGGTGGTCACACAGTCTGTAAGTATGACATATGAATCAAACTCTGACTCCAAAGTCCATCCATTATATAGTCGTTGAATTAATAGTCCCAGGAGCCTGGTCCTATATAGCTACTCTAGCTGTAGAGTTCCCCGGCACAGCTTTTCATGGGCTTTGGAAACGTCCCTCTGGTTGGCCCAAAAGGCCCCTTGGAATGTGTCGTGGCCTTCTGGTCTTGTGTCACGAGGCGTGGGGAGTAGGGGGTGAGGAAGACAGAGTTGACAGTCAAGTAGGAGGCAGGAAGAAAGCCGAGAAAGCTTAACCACCCGGCTGTGCGGTGTCTCCTCACCTGGGAAAACGTGATCTCTCCCTTCAGGAGGCGGGCACCAGAGCCACCCTTCTGGAAAGCGTCATTCAGAAAGCCCCTGGGAAACAGAAGAAACAGAGAGGTCAGAACATTCTGCTGACTTCCCTATGGCGGCAGAGAGGGGACAGAAACGGCTGGTGTCCACAAACTGTTGGCAGAAGAGCGTGCTGCCAGGGACTGGAAAACGTGAACAAAGGTCGGCCTTGGTGTCCAGCTTGGGACACGAGATCATAAACTAAACGCTACGCCTGCTCAGGGAGAAGCGCTGGGGATGGCACCTCGCAGGGACTTCACTGGCGGGGCGTCCCAATTTACCTTTGAAGGGACAGGAGCGGGAAGGGACATGGCTCATCACTGTCCTCAGCTTGTCTGCAGGAGGCACTGTTCCAAAGGACCTTCTCATGAGTTCACACTATCCAAAAGGCATCAAATAAGTGGGGCATGGTGGCGCACTCCTGCAATATCAGTACTTAGGAGGCCGAGACAGGAGGATTGCAGACTCACAGCCAGCCTCAGCAACTTAGCAAAGCCCTCAGCAACTTAGTGAGACCCTGTTTCCAAAACAGAGTTTTGCCCCAGAGTTCAATTTCCAGTACAAAAAAAAAAAAAAAAAGATAAAGTCAAAAAGGTCATTAGGGTCAGCCCTGAGCCCTAATCCAATACAATTTGTGTGCTTACAAGGAAGATCTCTTCTCTTTTTTTTTGTGGTGCTGGATTGAACTCAGGGGCATTCTACCTCTGAGCTACACTTCCAGTCCTATTTTTTATTCCTTATTTTGAAACAGGGTCTCACTAAGTTGCGGAGGGCCTCACTAAGTAGCTGAGGCTGGCTGCGAACCTGCAATCCTCCTGTCTCAGCCTCCCAAGTACTGGGATTACAGCGTGCACCACCACACCCGGCCGAAAGGAAGACCTCTTCACAGACAGGCACAAACCACACGTGGGGGCACAGAAGAAGATGGTGGTCCACAAGCCAAGGAGAGAAGACTTAGAAAAAACGCCCTACTGGCGCCTTGAGCTTGGACCTCTACCCTCCGGAGCTGTCCTCTTGCTAATGTCAACCAGTCTGTGTTGTTTGTTCCAGCAGTCCTAATAAATCAACAAGCCGTGGCTCTTATCAGATGCATCTGGCCAGCCATCCCTGAATAAGAGAACAAATACCTCCAACCTGCAAGTTTTGCTTCTGATGATAGTCAAAAGCCTTTCACCAGACTAACCCTCTTGCAAGTAACCATGATAAACCCTGGACAAAATCTAAAGAGATGTATGCTAATCCTTGTGGCTTTGCCCAACTGTCCAGGACCAGCGAGGGCTGTGCCGCCAGTTTTAAAGCCATTTTATTAAGGCAGAATTACATTCCATCAAATCAATTCCCATATACAATTCAATAATTTGTAGTGAATTTTATAGGGTTGTGCAAATGTCACAACATTCTAGTTTTAGAACATTTCCATCCCTTCAAAAAGATTCCTCGTGCCCTTCAACAGCAGGCCCCAGTTTTAAGGAGCAAATATACGATTCAGTTCAACAATCTTTTCTTGAGCACCTAAGGTATGCAAGGCATTGTGCTAACTGCTGCAACATAAATATGGAAAAATATGATTCAATGTTTAGGGAAAACCAGAGAACAAGGGCAGGGACATGAAAACAAATAGTTATAGCACATCGGATATGTGAGATGGGGAAAATTATTTGTTCTATCTGGAGAATGGGGGCTGATTTGAGAAGAGGAAATGGGGGTAAAAATATAACTATAGAGTAAGCTGATACCACTGAATCCATAAAACAAGAGTGGGCTGGGACTTAAAAAAAGAAGAAGGAGGAGGAGAAGAAGGAAGAAGAGAAGAAAAGAAGCAATTTGAGATAATCAGGACATTCTTGGCACTGGAAGACATGAATTCCAGTGTTTAACGATGCTTCAAAAAGACAGGAACAGTGAAATGACTGTTACAGAAAATGAAATTGGTGAACCGAAGGACACAAGAAAATTTCCAAGAACAAAGAGTAAAATGATAAAGTGACTAAAACTATATGCAAGAAGGTGAGATCTGTGGAAGGTAAATTCCTTTAGTAAACAAACAATAAGAATTCCAGGGAGGATCAGAGAAGCTGCAGACACAGGACCAAGGAGAGAAAACGTCTCTGGGCCAAAGAAAGATTCTAGTCTAGTCCTTTGATCAAAAGGGTTCATCAAGGGCTGGGTTAAATTAATAAAAATGTAGACAATTCTAAAATACCAGGCTGGGGGTATAGCTCATGTGAAGTCCTAGGTTAAAGACAAACACACAAAAAAATTACAAAATGAAATATTAAAAAATATTCACCACAGCATTAAAAAATCCCAAATGCTAGCAATAAACCTCTGAAAGATGTTTAAGACCTCTACACTGAAAACTATAAAACTAAGAGATCAACAATCTCTTGATATGAAGAGATCTGTCAAATTCTCTTCACCAAAACTTCTCACCAAACTGATACAAAGAGTCAATTTAATTCCAATCAAAATCTCAGCAAATTTGCTGTAAACATGTGGAAACTGATACCTTCATTATAAAATTTATTTGGGAACAGAAAGGCACAGAATAGCCAAAACATGTTTCAGGACAAATTTGAAACATTTACACCAAAAGATTTTAAAATCTGTTAGTTACAATATTCAGACAGTGTGGCATTTTTGCAAAGATAGATATGCACATTAATTCAACATAACAGGGAGTCTAGAAGCAGACCTCCATATATATAGTCACTGCCTTTTTTTTTTTTTTGGTACTGGGGATTGAACCCAGGGGCATTCTACCTCCGAGCTACACACCCAGTCCTATTTTATTCTTTATTTTAAAACAGGGTCTCACTAAGTTGTGGAGGGCCTCACTAAGTAGCTGAGGCTGGCCACGAACCTGGATCCGCCAGTTTCAGCATTCACCACCACACCCAGCTTAGTCACTGCATTTTTAAACAAAGAAGACACCAAAAGACATCAAAATTTAATGTGAGAATATTATTTTTAAAAATTATGTTAGAACAACTGGATACCAATATGGGGGGAGCACCTAATTTCCTACCTTATACCATATATGTAAAAATTAATTTTTAATGGACCATAGACCTAATTATAAAATTATTCCAGAATAAGGGAGAATGTGCTTATGAGCTCTACATATGCAAAGATTCCTCAAAAGGACTCAGAAGCACTAATCATAATAGAAAAAAAAATCATAAATCTGATGTCATCAAAGTTAAAAACTGTTCATCAAAGGCATCAAGAAACTGAATGAAGCTGGGTGTGGTGGCGCACACCCGTAATCCCAGTACTTGGGGGTGCTGAAACAGGAGTGTTGCCGGTTCAAAGCCAGCCTCAGCAACTTTGAGAGACTCTTAGTAACTCAGTGAGATCCTGTTTCAAAATAAAAAATAAAAAAGGGCTGGAGGTGTAGCGGAGAGGTAGAATGCCCCTGGGTTCAGTCTCCAGTATCACACACACAGGCAATAAGTGAATGAGAAGGCCAGGTACATGGAGATGTTTGCGGTGCATATACGTGACAAAGGACTCCAGTGTCGGGAATACACAAAGAACTCCTATGTGTCAATAAGGGAAAGATAAACCAACGGGAAAAATAGGCAACTCACAAAATTCTCTTACGCAAAAGAATTGCCTTCGAGTGGCTCACAGCACGTGAAAAGAACTTCCACGTCATTATTCACCAGGGAAACTCAAACTAAAACCACAAAAAGACACCACTACCTACATACCAGAACTGCAGGCTGGCAACGCCAGGAACTGATGAAAATGTGGAGAAACTTACTGGGAATCTCTGACAGTCCTGGCAGAGTGTAATTTGATAAAAGTCATTTTAGAATATGCCAATCTCTACTTGGGTTTTCTTTTTTTTTTTTTTTTTAATTGACAAAGCCACAATCACAATAAAGTTATAAGGCACAAACCCTTACACACTGATTAACATCAAATTTGCACAATGAAGAAAGTAGAGATTGTATCAAGACAGCACGCCAAGCGCGTACCTTTTTCTTCCTGCTTGAAATCCTACTGAGGCTGTGGGGGTGGAGCTAACTTAGGGGAGTCCAAATATATTCCCCCCAAAAGAAACCAAACTGCAAAAGTGATGGTAAGAAATTAAATATAGTTGTTAGGTGTGGTGGACACACTGTTGTAATCCCAGTACTTGGGAGGCTGAGACTGGAGGATCCGGGTTCGCAGCCAGCCTCAGCTACTTTGTGAGGCCCTCTGCAACTTAGTGAGACCCTATTTTGAAAAAAAGAATAAAAAATAGGCCTGGAGGTGTAGCTTGGAGGTAGAATACCCCTGGGCTCAGTCCCCAGTACCATACACACACACACACACACAAAGACATTTAATACAGTTATACTGGGAAGACCAGGGGACTGGCTCCTCAGCCCTGTCTTCAGGGATACTTCCATGAACTTCAGATTTAAATAGAGAATTGGGGCAGGGGTGAGGGGTACGCATAGATCACCAGGCTCCACGGTGAGCTGGTGGGTCCTCATCTGGGTCGGGTTCTGAGATCCTGGAGAGATTGCTAGCACTGGGAGAGGCACCTGAGCCCCCAGCACGATGACTGCTCCCCTCTGGGGAGGCTGACCCATCGTGGGGGATCTGCTTGTGCGACTTGCTATTCCTGGCAGGAGTAAAGCAATATGTGAGGCTTCTAGGGGATCTGGAACATTCCAAAAGCTGGCAATTGACAACTAATCAATTAGGATGTACTGGAAGGTATCTTAGTTACTCTTCTCCAGGTACCTGCAGCCTTGAAGAGGGAAGAGAAAGGTTAGGGGAACTTAGAAATAATTAACCTGTATTAGACACTCATTTCTTAGAGACTCCTTCAATGATGAACATGTCTGTGTGCAGAGCTGTGCAGGAATCTAGCTCAAAGTCTAAGGCAGAGAAAGGAGACAGCTGCACGAAGAGGGCAGAGATACCAAGCTTTTATTCTTTTTTTTTTTTTTTTTTTTTCAATACTGGGGATTGAACCCAGGGGCACTCTAACTCCAAGCTGCTACACCCCCAGCCCTATTTTTATTCTTTATTTTGAAACAGGGTCTCACTAAGTTGCGGAGGGCCTCACTAAGTAGCTGAGGCTGGCCACGAACCCAGATCCTCCTGTCTCAGCCTCCCAAGTACTGGGATTACAAGTGTGCGCCACCATGCCAGGCTGGGCAGTGACCCTACAAACCCCTAGTTCAGGCTCCTCGGATCTTACTTTGAGCCTCCGCGTCCTGCCTCCGACCCATTCACTTGAGTCGTCACCCTGATGATTGGCAGCCTTGACTTAGAGACCCAATTATTACTTTACTTCCTCTCCGCCCCATCTCAAAAACCCTCCGGGGCTCCCCACTGCCTTTGGGCTGCACTGTGAGGTGGGTCCAACCACCTCTCTCCTCCAGTTAGACTGGGGCATTCAGCGTTCTGGAATGTTCCAGGCCTTCTACCTCCCAGCCTTTGTACATGCGGTTCTCCTCTCCTGGGGAGTTGGCCCTCACATCTCCTCCTGTCAGTCTTCCTGCATTCAAGGCTTCCCTGAATTTCCTGATCAGACCTACTTCCTCCTCGCTTTGCATTACCTTGGAACTTTGCAGATCTTACATGTCTAGCTTCATCTTGAACTTCAGCTATTTATGTCTGATCCGAGTTTTCATACCAAATGGTAAGAACACTGAGAATGCCCAGTACAAGGCAGGCCCTTCTTGTTCACCTTCTGAATGAATTCTTTCATGGCTGAAATTAATTCTCACAAGCCTGATAGGCTAATAAGGTCAAGGCCACACACTCTGATCTCCTGCAGCTGGCTACTGCGAACACAACACCAAGCAAACGGTACAGATCCAGGGCATCGCTTTGCATATGTGTAGAACTTTCGTAATTAAAGAAATGTTATCAAGCACACAGCCGCCTGTCCACCTAACCTGTTGCTAATCTCTCCAACTTTTACAGGGGAAGGTATGGCCTTTGTTTATAGGCCAGAAGACTAAAATCAGGATAGGTTAAGCAAAATGCTCAACAGGAAGCTAGAAAACTGAGATATGAACCTAGGAATGACTCCAGTGAAGAGTGCTCTTCTAAGTAGTCCACACCTGGACACCTGTGCTTTTGTATATTCATGAGTGCTGTTTACCTCCACATCTATGACAGGCCTTGGAGTTCCCTCTGTGTGTGTGTGTGTGTGTGTGTGTGTGTGTGTGTGTGTGTGTGTGTATCAAACTTATGAGTCAAAAAGAAGCGAAATAGCCAGTCATGGTGGCACACACCTGTGATCCCAGTAACTTAAGAGCATGAGACAGGAGGATTGCAGGTTTGAGACCAGCCTCAGCAACCTAGTGAGACCCTGTTTCAAAATAAAAAAATATAAAAAGGGCCGGGGGTGTAGCTCAGAAGTAGAACATCCCTGGGTTCAATCCCAGTGAAATACACACACACACACACACACACACACAAAGTAAAATAATACTATTATTAAAAGGATGTTTTGGAAATGAGTTCCTTCCTTCCTTCCTTCCTTCCTTCCTTCCTTCCTTCCTTCCTTCCTTCCTTCTTTCCTCCTTCAGTTTCTCCCTCCAGCAAATGACCTATATGTTGTAAGCATAGCTCAGAGGTGGCTTTTCATTTTCAAACATCATTCTTGTCAAATCCTACTTCCTTCCAGTGTGACTATCCTGATTGTGAACTTTGCAGCCAGTTTATTTTTGTTGCTCAGCTATTGATACACTCACTCACCCTGGACAGATTGCTCTCGTTCCCAAAATGACAGCCAAGGGAAGCACAAAGTCACAAGGAACCCGAGGAAAGAATCCTGGATGGGAGGGACAGAAAGTCGGGTTCCAGAGCTGCTGCTGACTAAACCGCTGTGTGAAGGGAAGCAAGTTAACCCCCATGCTAAACCTGTTACCACCTCTGTAAAAGTGGGAGCTGCTTTAGATTGAGCCCCCTTTGGGCCTGGCATGCTTGCAGATACTCGCCTTTATGATTTCTACAGTAAGGTTAAAAAGCTCTGCTGGCCTTAGTACCATAAGAATTCTAGAATCCTTGGCTGGCACAGAACTCAGAATACAAAACTTCCACTCTGCTCCTTCCTCCTGACAGTCATTTAGAATTTGTTCTTATTCTTCTTTCTCTATCTTAGGTATTGCCAGAACTTTCTTTTCTTTTTTTTTTTTTTTTGTACTAGGGATTGAACCCAGGGGCATTCTGCCTCCAAGCAGCTACACCCCAGTCCTTTTTATTTTGAAACAGGGTCTCTCTAAGTTGCCCAGGGTCAAGATAAATTGATGAGGCTAATCCAGAACCTGTGATCATCCTGTTTCAGCCTCCCAAATACTGGGACTACAGGTGCATGTGCCACCACGCCCACACCACCATGCCCATTTCTTTTTCTTTTTTTTTTTTACTTCAAAAAATAAGTATGCTTCCCTCCCTTCTGATTATAGGAATAATACATGTTTGTAAACTATAATGTTGGAAAATACCAAAAAAGTAGAAGAGTAAGAAAAACATTCATAATCCCAATTATTATACAAATAGTTTTACAACCCAGTGGGTTTGGGTGTTTTTTTGTTTTTTTTTTCACACATTGTAACACATTCGGATGTAACACATTCCAATGTCAATGAATCTCATCCACAACATCACTTTTACAGGTGGATACTTCATAATTTCCCATTTCCCAATGAGCAGACTGTGGCCAGCCTTCCTTTCTTCCTCCCTTCCTCCCTCCCTGCATTCTGTTACTGGGGATTGAACCCAGGGACATTCTACCCGAGCTACACCCCCAGACCTGTTTTATTTTTTAATTTTTTAAACAGAGTCTCACTAAATTGCAAAGGGCCTTGCTAAATTCCTGAGGCTCGCTGCGAACCTGCAGTTCTCCTGTCTCAACCTCCCAAGAACTGGGATTACAGAGGTGAGCCGCCACGCCAGGTTGACTGTGGGCTATTTTTGTAGTTTGCTATTATAAGCACACCTGTAACACACGCCTCAGGACAGAACTTTCTTCTCTTCTCTTCTAAATCTCAGCGTACGTTTTAAAGACCCATTTCGAAAGATAGAATTAAGCGGGCAGCAGTGAGTGAGTAATTCTTCTTCCTTTGGAAGCGTTCAACAGAAGGGGCAATTTTGAAGTCTTTAGCGAGGTTTAATTACTTAGAACTTAGCATTTAGAAAGACAATGGGTCCACTTTCATGCCCTAGAATTTTAGCGCCAGGTAATTGTTTTAACCTTTAGCAAGGATCTCGCCCTACAGCAATCTGAAACCAGAAAGGCCGTTCCCCCAGCGGCACCGACCCAGCGAGGCCGGCTGCCCTTACCTGGGCAGCGCCAGGGCCTCCTCGGCGCGGCTCAGGGAGCCGAACATCGAGGGCAGCGCCAGCACGCCATCAAGGTCGAACACGGCTGTGCGCAGCGCCATGGCTTCCCGGCTGCAGCCACCCTCCTGGACACAAAGCGCAAAGGCCGGACGCTGGAACTGAGCCCCGGGCTGTGGGGACCTCGCAGGGGGGGCGGGGCAGGCCTGGCCCCTCCTCCGGTCTGCCAGGCCCCGCCCACCAGCCCCGCCCCGCCCTGGCCCCGTCCCTTCTGCCCCACCGCCCCGCTCTGGCCCCGCCCCTCCCGGGCCGGGTCTGGCCGGGGCTCAACTGGGTCCAGGTCACTGCAGCCCTTCCTCCAGTATCTCCACCGTTTCCCTAGAATCCTGCTTTTGGAGGTCCCGCCGTCCAAGGTCTCAAGTGAAAGGCCCTCTCCCCTCCTTTCCCGGCTTAGAAGAGAACTTTCTAGACTTTCACCTCTCTTAGGCCTGCAAGGAGGTGGGGGGAGGGCAGAGAGAGAGAGAGAGAGAGAGAGAGAGAGAGAGAGACAGGAGAGAGTGTGTGTCCAGACGCTTTCTCCTCCCTTTCCCATACCCAGTAGATGCATGGCTCTTACTGACGTTGTTTCTAGGTCTTTAGGTATGTTTACAGTCCCCTCACTGTCCTCACATCTGGTCCCTGCAAGCTCTTTTCTGTCAAGACAAAATGTGCTCCTAGTATAAAATGTGTTGCTCCAGTCACGGTGTGCCAACCCAGAATACTTCAGTCTGTCAAGGGGCAGAAGACATAGATTTGGTCTGTTTCCCCTTTGTACTTGAAATAATGCTGCCTAAAAGAGGGCGAGCTTGTTTTTCATCAATTTCCACGCTATTGACTCATACAATTTGGAAACATACATCTTTGATTGCTAAGGAGTCTGTTTTGTGTAGAGGTTGCTGGAGTCCTGTGTTTGTAATGCTGCCATGCAAACTTAAAAGAAATCCAGTAAAAGTTTAAAAAAAAAAGTATATATATATATATATTCTTGCCTAGTGCTCTCTCCTCACTTGCCAAGAGCAAGACTAAAGATCCAGATGATGAAATCTAGCTCTTGAACCCAAGATACTATCCACCGTATGGCTACAGGACTTGTGAAAGATTGTCAAAGGCTGGACTGAAATCAAGGGTTCTACAGCTTTCTTTGGATCTAGCAATCACCAATCAGATCAACAAGAGAAATAATGGTTATTCGGGGTTTGTTGGCTCGTCATAAGCTGTGCAGTTGCCTCCTTTTCTTGCTTCATAACCTCTTTGAGGATCCTCCTCTCTGGGACAGTTACTGGTATTTTCGGAGATTCGCACTCAGGAAGTAGAAAGTGGTCAACAATGCCAAATGGTGCAGAGAAGAAGAAGAACAACAATAACAACAGCGCTGTGTTTGGCCCTGGGTGGCCTATTTCAGAGCATTCACAGCAGAATTTGAGAAGTAGAAGCTAGATGGATCTTGACTTGAAGAAACGTAAAGACAGGAATATAGTACCCTGTCAAGAAGTTGGTGATCTCAAAGGTAAATTTGAGGGTTTTTTGTTGTTGTTTTTGCTTTTAAGAAAGCAAATCGCAAAGCCAGGTGTGGTGGCGCACGCTTGTAATCCTAGTACTTGGGAAGCTGAGACCGGAGAATCCGGGTTCACAGCCAGCCTAAGCTACTTAGTGAGGCCCTCCATAACTTAGTGAGACCCTGTTTCAAAATAAAGAATAAAAAATAGGGCTGGGGGTGTAGCTCGGAGGTAGAATGCCACTGGGCTCAATCCCCAGTACCGCAAAATCGCAAAAAAAAAAAAAAAAAAAAAGCAAATTGCAGGCTGGCCTACCTAGTGTGCAACCTCTTCAATTTAAATCTCCAACGTAGACTTTCTTTGGGGCTCTAGACTTGGCTATTCAACTGCATGTTCAGTACCTTCTCCAGAATAGGCATCTCGAATGTACCGCGACTCTCGCTGTCTTCCCACCTTCCTCTCCTGCTGCTCTAGGATGTTTCCCCGTGTCCTAAGTGGCATCCCCCGTTGACTCAGTTCCTCAGTCCTCCTGGCCCTTGGCTCCCCGCTAAGCTATGTGTTCTTAAACTCAGTTCAGGGTGGGAGGGGGCAGAGGTAGTAGTTTCTAGTTTAGCGGTGTTGTTTGTTTCTTAAATGCTCAGCCTGGAGCTAACGCCTCCCTTATTTTCAAAGATTTTGTAGGCTCCTAATCCTCAGTAGTGAATTATTTTCTTCTTTTTCTGTTTGAAATAGCTGCAGTAATTTCTGTTGCCTGTGTCTGAATTCTGACTGGTAGTATTGTTTATGAAAACATAAATATGTTTGCAAAGCAAAGAAGAAGAAGAAGAACGAGACAACATGTCTACAGAACCAGACTTCGTAAGTCCCCCTTTTGGGAAGAAAAATAAGAAACTTGGAAGTATGAAAGTCTACTTTCAAGTGGGAATCCTCTTTGGTTAAGAGGAAGCTATGAAGCTATCGCTTCAGCCTTTTGTTTATTCAGGAGCAGTTAACTCATAAATAGCTCTGGAGCGTTTTATGGTTTTATGATAGATACCTTGTGAGTTGCAGTCCTGAATTGCTTAAGCACAGATTAAAGGTCTCGATTGTTCTTGCTTGTGTATTCTGCTTCCCAAGGTACCTGGAGATAAGGGCTTGCTCTTCTGGACTAGGGAACTGGATCCCTGTTTGGAATGTAAATCCTAATCCCCACATCTACTAACTGTAATGTTATGAAATGTGTTTTAGGTGACAACATGAGATCAAAAAACATGACCAATAGTGAAAATTCATAAGTTACTTTAGGCCTGGGTTCCCCAGCCCTTTATTAAAACTCTGCTTCACTCTTAAGGGTGGTGAGAGGAGTTTGTGTACATGCTTTTCCCTGCTGTAGGTTTTTTTGAATCGAGCTCAAAGTTGCCTCACACAGTTTTGTAAACCCACAATTTGCCTGGAACTTTGTCCTCCTTGTGGTGCAATAAGTAGTTCTCTTTAATCCATTCAGCAAATCTGTGCAAGGTCCCTGCCCTGTGCTTCCATCGGCAAATACAACAGACAAAAATAGGAGCGTTCGTTTTAGCAGAATGATCAAATAGAGGCAGGTTACTTCTGGGACAAGGGAGAAAGGAGACTGGCAATGCTTGTGGTGGTTATAGGTCAGTTTTCTTATTTGTCTTTTTTTTTTTCCAGCTTCCCAACACCTGCAGCCTCTTCCCACATATAGAAAGTTCCAGGCTATAGTGGACATCTGTGATCCAGGGGTGCACAGCCCCTCTGAACAGCCTCTCTCTATGATGGTTTCAAGGTTCCACCACCTCTCCCGGGCTCCCTTCAGGCTGGTCACGTGACACGGGCTCGGCCCCTTGGTGTACTTGCCGGGGAGTGCGCGGCCTGAAGCAGCAGCCGTGCAGGCTGAAACTCCCTCCCAGCAAAGGCGGGAGCCCCACCACCTAGTTTTTCTAGGAAGGCTGACACACAGGTTCCCCAGCCCAGTGCCGAGTGACTCCGTCAGTAGTGCTCTTGCTCCTGCTTGGTTCTCCAGGCTCCCAGGAGCCCTGGCTGATGGTCTGTCATCAGCCAGAACAGGCAACTGTCACTTTTCACCAGCTCCCCGAACCCTTGTGAATGTGCCGGAATCCGCCATGCCTTCTGGAGCTGCAGGTTCATCAGGAGCAGAGTTCACCTCTTCCTCTCATACTTTGTCTCTTCTCTTCCCTTCCCTTTCTACCTGGCATCTGGCTCCCCCAGAGGAACCTGCTGCCACCGCAGTCTTCTGAAGCGCTCTTACTGTTTCCCCTCTCCTGGACCACAGGGAGGTTCCGCCATCTTGATGCTCCTCTGTTCCCAGACCCTCCCTGATGACCCACGCTATCAATGTCCTGCCACCAGACTCCACTGCTACCGCAGCCCATCAGTTGTGTCTGCTCTTCTCTCCTGGCTCCTAGACGACCACCCAAGCTCCTTTCTCTCCTCAAGTCTCTGCTGCTCTCTCTCCATTCTTACTCTCAGCCAGCGTCTTGGCTTCCTGTTTCACTGAGAAAGCTGGAGCCTTCTTGGTACCTGGTCCATGATCATAGTCAGTCGGCTGAAGGAAGAACCAAGAGGAAGCTCTGCAAAGTTGCCTGGCCACACAGAGCAGTAACCCAAGTCAGAGCCGTGGCTCTGGGGGAGTCACAGGATTAGGACTGCCGTCAAAGACAGCAGCAGTGCAGGGGTGGCCCTTCTGATCACCACCAAACTCTACCCTAGGAAGAATTACACAAGGCCGGTGGGTCACTGCAAACTTTTTTTCTTTTTAGGTACTGGGGGTTGAACCCAGAGGCATTCCACCTCCAAGTCACACCCCCAGCCCTTTCTATTTTTTTTTGAAACAGGGTCTCAATAAATTGCTGAGGCTAGCCTCGAACCTTCAATCCTCCTGTCTCAGCCTCCTAAGTACTGGGATTACAGGCGTGCACCCCCACACCCAGTGAGTCACTGCAAACTTAAGTAAATGAATCCAACTGCAGGTGCTCTTCCTGATGTGACCGTACTGTCGCAGGGGCCCAGTGTCCATCTTCTTAGCAGCAGGGAGGAATCCTGAGCTCTGGGTGTACTGCCAAAGCCCAGAGCTTCCCAATTATTCACTGGCCGGTGAATACACGAGCCCCTTGGACCTCATTAACCCCTCTCGTGATGGAGGAGGATGCAGTTTGGCTTTTCTACAATGAATGGTTGTTCTGCAGAGTGGTTGGGGAGGAGAGCTGTAAATGCCAGCTTCATCCTAATGACTTATCACCACTCCCAGGAGGACTGGGCATACCCATATTTTCCCCTTGCTCTGTTAATTTGTTTTATTTACTTCCTGCCCACCTCATTACTTTATATGCAGTGTGTTTTTAATGTACTTTATTATTTACTCCATAGGAAATAGAATTTCGAGATGGTGCTGTGTGAGGACCAGAGCAAGAATGGACACTTCCAGAGAGGCTGATCTTGGAGCTGGAGAGGGTAGCTGGCGACACCCAGGGCTGTGTCCTGACAGCATTAGGACGAGCACTTCTGTCTGTTTGAGGAAGGTCACCTCTTGTTAGTGCTTCACGTTTTCTTGGGTTCTGTATTTATCTGTTTGGCAGCTATTTCTCACAGGGCCAAACTAAGGGCCATAGTTACTTGCATCTCCCCTGCAATCCGGCTTTCAGGGGTGCAGAGATCAAGAGCCCCAGTAAAGGCTCTGGACCAAGCTTTCTCCTTTGTCCCTTCCAGCTTCCTGAGCAACCCCGGTGCTTCCCCATGAGGGCTGCATGGTGTCTTACGCCTCCTGTTTCCAGGTGTCTGTGAGTATAAACTCCTTCCTTGATGCAATAATTCCCATGTCTGCATGTCCTACCATACTTGATTAAAACAAATTCTGGGTACAACTGTAAGAATTTTTTCTTTCCAAAGTGTGATTATGGCAGGCTAAGTGTGCACTCATGCTAGGAGCCAAAGTGCTAGATTTGGGTGGCTTCCCATAATTATACTCCTTTCAAATATTTTGGGAACATCCACCCATCTCCCTGGAAGATGACGGGGCCCCTTCTACCTGGAAGCCCAGAACCCCAGATTCCTGCTTCCTAAGATTTCACTCCCTGTAGTTCACGGGCATATGACTAATCAGATGTCTCCATCTGACCTTTGTATAAGGAGCTAGTGACACAAGGAATCAGGGCTGGAGGAGAATTAATTGTGGCAGCAGCGGCAGCGATGGCCGGTTTCCAGGGACAGCAGTGACGGCCAGAGGCAGCAGCGACGTTGCAAGGATCTTCGTCCGGCTCTGCAGCAGCAGGGCTTCATGCGGGCAGTGGGGGCTGATCGGGGCTGCAGTCACAGGTCCCCTGGCTTTCTAATGCTGCTGTGAGCTGCCCGTTGCCCTCAAACAACATCATTTTCTGCTTAACTTAGTCAGTAGGTTTTTCATGCTTGCAACCAAGAATCCGGACTGAGAATCATCTGCGATCCATCCTTCCTTCCGTCTTCCAGTCTCCAGACGAAGAACGTGTACATCTAACTCTGTGTGCATGTGTGTGTGTGTGTGTGTGTGTGTGTGTGTGTGTGTGTGTGTGTGTGTGTAAATATGGGGAGGTACTGGCATTTGTTAATTGTGGATAGCGGGAATAGTGAGTGTTTTAAGGTTCTTTTATATTTTGTGTCTTTGAATTTTTTCAGAGATGCTACTATCAATCATACATGTGCAGTTCCATTACTCTAAGCACTCTTTACTCCTCAAGAGTGAAATAGGAACTCTTATTCTCAGCCTCCTTTTACCTAAGAGGAAACTAAGGCACCGGCCGCTTTAGCGATCCACTGAAGACACACAGCCATGGAGGGGCAGAACGAGAAACCCAACCCTGGCGGTCCACATCCAGGGCCTTTGCTTTAAATAAAGCCAGGGACCGAGACCGCAAGCGACTTGGTGGGCAGGCAGAGCGCAGAGTGCGTATGGGCTGGGGATCGGCACATTTCAGTGTTGGGAGGAAGCAACAAGGGAAGGGGAGGCAAAGGCCAAGGCGTGAGAGAGGCTGGGACTGTTTAATAAGTGGAGGTGCCATCAAGATGTTGGGCCCGGGGTCCCTGCTGTGTCCCTAGACAACAAGAGACAAGAGGCCAGGTGTGGACGGGAGGACACAACCTCCCTTAGGAAACAGAAGGCAAGGTCACCTGCAAGGCGCTTGAGCAGGGACAGGCAGGTGGCTCTGCGGATGTCTAGCTGGGGGCAGAGGGGGTCCACTGGGCAGAAGGGAGGAGGGATGTGCAGGCTGGACGGCTTGTGGCTCTGGCCTTGCTCCTGTTTTACTGAAAGTCATACTGCTCCATGACAGACAGACCTAAGACCCGGGCCGGCCTCACCTGGGTGAGCCCAATGGTGACCCCGGAGCACAGGATCCCTCAGAGCCGGGATCGGAGCATCACAGACACTGGACAGAGTGGAGACAGAGCTGCGTCTGTCCCCGCTGGACACAGACTGAGCGGTCACAGGCTCCTCCTCTCCTCCTCTTCCTCCTCCCCTTCAGAGAGGGTGCGTGTGTGTGTGTGTGTGTGTGTGTGTGTGTGTGTGTGTGTGAGAGAGAGAGAGAGAGAGAGAGAGAGAGAGAGAGAGAGAGCCAGCTGGGTCTGTGCTGGCTATTCTAGCGGTCCTGGGGCCAGGCTTGGCTTCTGCAGAAGCCTTTGTACCTCACTCCCCAGGATGGCCCCCTCCATCCTACCTATGTGAAGCCTCCTCTGCCTCCCGGAGCTGGGCAGCCCCAAGAAAACCGACCGCTCTGCAGAACCTGTCCAGTTGTCCCAGGAAGCCAACATGACCCTCACAGTAAGGTCTCCTCGGTTCCAACAGGGTGTCTCCTCCACCTGCAAGCTCCTGCTCTGTGTGACCATGGAATGCTGCAGTGGCTGAGCCCCAGCCTGCACCTGCCGCTCTGATTTGGTGGGGCCTTTGACAGCTGCCCTGAATCTCCAAGCCGGGCTGGCTTACAGAATCTCCTGTGACCCCAGGTATGCAAGGTGCTCCCAAGGCTTATGCTGGGAGAGTTGTGCCAGTGGGGAGATGCTGGGTGCACGTCAGAGGGATGCCAGGGGCTTGTGAGTGCTTAGGAGGGGGTTATATTAGAGTGCCGGAAGTCACCTGCTCCTGGGAAAATTTTCAGCCTCCTGCTCGTCCCTGTTGGGGCTGTGGGAAGCACTCTGAGAGGGTACCTCTGCGCTGCTGTGGACATTCTGGTGTCAGGAGTAGTGGCTTTACGGTACTGAATCTGCTTCTGTATCTTCATCACTACTAGTCCTTCTTTTCCTCGTTTAGTTTGCCATTCAGTCAATATTCTGTGTGCATACATGGAGGTTAGCAGCCACGGGCGGTTTTTACTGACTTGGAAGGCAGCGAGTCCTTCCTGGCTGGGGCTGCCCGAGGCTGGGCTTGGCAGGGAGGATGCCCTCGTCAGCTGGCGAGGTATTCCAGATGAGGTCTCTCTCAGCCTCAAGAGGTTAGGGTGCTGGGACAATCCAGTCACGGAGCCGAGCAGATAGAAGAGCAGAAATGGTATTGTTTCCTCTAATCCCGAGGTTGCTTTCGGAGGGTGCAGGACAGTTGTGGTGGAAGAGCCCCATGGGGGTGTGGGGTTTCTGGACGGCAGAGAGGGTCTGGCGGGCTCTAGGCAAACTTGCAGGAGAAAGAGGGTGCTTGTGAGAAGAGTGAAAGGTGGCCCCACGGGAGAGGGAGCGAGTGAGAGCCAGTGGCTGCAGAAAGATGGACCCGGGAGGACTTAAGTCACCCGGACTCAGATGGAACCAGGATCCAGGTAGGCAGGAGGCTGCAATGAGTGCGTGGTGGGGTGGACAGCCTGGATGCTGGTGAACTTGAGCCCGGTGAGGGCGTTGGTGTCTGAGCACTTTAATCGCACCAGAGTTTTTGCACAGGCTTCTTTGTGCCTCCAGTTTACCAATAGGGAGCTCACCCCGGCTGCCTGCCGTCCCTGCCCCCCAAGCTGCCGATCCAGCCGTGCAGGGGACCAGAGTTCAGAGCTCTTTCTCTTTAAATGCCTTTGTAACTAGAGGTGGACGGTTACTCTGATTACTGTCAATTACCTGGGACGATTTTTTTTCTCTTTGGTTTCCGGTGACAAATTAATGAAATTAACATAGTGGGCTAATTGTAAAGGATGAGAATGAGGCATCTTGCAGGAGTCTATTAACCTCCGGAGCAGATTGCAGCTCATTTGCATGTTCTTCTAGGATGTCCCCTCGCATCTCTAAAGGATGCAATTCCTATTCTCATTCATGGGGGAAAAAACAACAACAACTTTTCTTTAGTGTACTTATTTAAAAGGTGAAATGGATTGTAACCTTGGAATTTTCAGCCATGACGTTGGTTGGTTGAAAGAAGTTGATAATCTGCACATAGAGGAACCTTCCAGAACCCTCCATCCAGGGGAGCCTGGGCTTGCTGTGGGCACCAGTCCTGTCTCACCAATCATCTCCCGAGGTCTCTGTTCTGATAGTAGCTTAGCAATGGCAGCCTTGGTGCCAGGATTTATGGAACACAGCACGTACTCGAGCTGCTCAGACAACATCCTCTTTGGATGGTACATGCCACCGGGTGGCTCTCCACCTCATTAGAATTTGGGAGCTGGAGCTGGGTGCGGTGGTGCATACCTGTCATCCCAGTACTGGGGAGGCTGAGACAGGAGGATCACAGGTTCAAGGCCAGAGCTTAGGAACTCAGAAAGCTCATGCTTCAAAATTTAAAAAAAGTGAAAAGGGCTGGGGGGCATAACTCAGAAGCAGGACACCCCCCCAAGTTTAATCCCCAGTTCCATAAATTAATAATAATATAATAATAATAATAATAATAATAATAATAATATGATAATTCAGAAGACCTGAGCTTAAATCCCAGCTTTATCACTCCGTGTGTGTGTGTGTGTGTGTGTGTGTGTGTGTGTGTGTCTTACTGGGGATTGAACCCGGGGACATTCTATCTCTGAACTACAACTCCACCCCTATTTTATTCTTTTATTTTGAAACAGGGTCTCACTAAGTTGCGGAGGGCCTCCCTAAGTTATTGAGGCTGGCCTTAAACCTGCCATCCTCCTGTCTTAGCCTCCCGAGTACTAGGATCCCAGGTATGCACCAGAAGGCCCAGCAATCTTTATCTCTTTTAAACTATGTGGACTTGAACAAATCAATCGCCCTCTCTGGGCATCAGACTGTATGAGAGATAGCGAAGATAAGCTCTCCCCCACGCCTTTCTGGCATTGCAGTGTGCCCAAAGGAGGGCACAGGTGAGAAAGTGTCTTGAAAATGTGACAACCGCATAAACGCCGGTCATGGCAGGAAAACCTTCAGGAGTCAGCGTCCCAGGGGTCAACGGGGTGCCTGGGGTCCTCTTCCTCTGCACTCCCCCGGCCCTGTTTTCTAACTCCAAATGCTGCTTGCTTTGAAGAGTGAGCCTGCCTGCCTGTGTGGAGGAAGATAGGAGCCAGTTGCATTTTATTGCAACCAGAAGCCTTTGCTGCACCTTCGTCCGGCTTTGGTCCTTAATGAGGGTCCCCAATGCCTCAGCCAGTACGACTCCAGATGAACACGGCTGGCTTTGATTTCCCCCTGTGGTAAAATTAACATGGTGTAATTTACCACGCTAACCGCCCTACAGTTCGGTGGCAGTAAGTCCCTCCGAGTGACTGTGCCGCCATCACCACCATCCACCTCCGGAGCCTGTTCGTCTTCCCACCTGCAATTCTACATATTAGAGGCTAGCTCCTCATCCCCCATCCTCCCAGCCTCTGGTCACCCCCACTCCGCGCTCCGTTCTGTGAATCTGATTACTCCAGGCACTCTGTGTGAATGGAATCGTACGGTATTTGTTTCCTTGTGTCTGGCTTATTTCACTTGGTGTAATGTTTTCAAGGTTCATCCGTGTTGTAGCATGTGCCAGAATTTCCTTCCTTTTCAGGTTGGATGATACTCTTCTGTCTGTGTGCACCACGTTCTATTCATTCATCTGTCGATGGCCGTGGGTAGCTTCCTCTTTCAAATAGTTGACCTCGATTGTTTGCGCTCCGTTCAGACAGAGGGATGGAGTCTAAAATCTACATGACTTTTTTTAATTTTGTGGTACTGAGGATTGAACTCAGGGGAATTCTACCTCCGAGCTATACCCCCAACCCCATTTTTTATTCTTTTTTTTGAAACAGGGTCTCACTAAGTTGGGGAGAGCCTCACTAAGCAGCTGAGGCTGGCTGAGAACCCGGATCCTCCTATCTCAGCCTCCCAAGTACTGGGATGACAAGCGTGCGCCACCACGCTCGGCTTCTACATGACTTTTGAATGAGCCCCCACTCCAGGCTGTGAGATTGGGAGAGGACATATAAAATACACAGCACTCAATTTGTATTTCTACCTATATTTTAAAAAATCATATTAAGCCGCTAATGCATGCCTATGGTAGGAAATCTGGAGAATATTGAAAAATGTCAAAAAGAAGTAAAAATGGCCTCTCATCCCTGCACCCAGAGAAAACAGGTAATCTATAAGTCCATAGGAAACAAAGATTTTAAAAAGAGGCAAGGGAGCCGGGCGTGGTGGCGCACGCTTGTAATCCCAGCATTCGGGAGGCTGAGACAGGAGGATCCGGGTTCGCGGCCAGCCTCAGCTACCTAGTGAGACACTCCGCAACTTAGTGAGACTCGGTTTCAAAATAAAGAATAAAAAATAGGGCTGGGGTATAGCTCAAAGGTAGAATGCCCCTGAGTTCAATCCCCAGTACCGCAAAAAAAAAAAAAAAAAAAAAAAAAAAAAAAAGAGGCAAGGGTAGCTTTCCCTAGAAATAAGTAGGCTATGCTGTTTCCTTTGCACGGGGTCTGTTTGGAGGAAGCCCCCGGGGGTAGGCCCCTGGACCTGCAGGGGACAGAGACCCCAGACTCAGATGCTTCTGCTCAGGCGGGGTGGGTGCTGAACAAAGCTCATGCTTGTTCTCCGGGCTGGGGTTGGGAGGGGTGCACTAGTTTACCTAAATGCCCATGTATATACGTAAAGTTCCATTCCCATAAGAGCTTCTGACGATAGTGCCGCAGCTTCTGGTGTGTGGACAGAGGCGGATGTGTAAGCATGGGGCCATCTGGGGAGGTGGCGTCCCACTGCCGGAACCCCCGTCCCTCCTCCCTGGGGGCCCTGTCCTAGGAGAGCTTTCCAGAGCCACCACCTGCTGGCTGGGTCCTTTGGGGGACAGGGGGGAACCATGCCTCTAAGCACCTCTACAGAGCTAGGGTGCCCAGGGCCAGGGTGGGTGTAGCACCGCATCAGGTTAAGGGTGCTGGTGGTCAGGGAGTATTCTCACCAGGGAACAGGAGACAAATGAAAATCTCAATTTCTAACGAGTCTTTGAATTGAATCTTTCTGGGAAAACTGATGGGGGCAGTGTGGGCTTTTATCCCCCTCCCCAAACACTGGGACGCCGCCCGTTATAGTAAATCTGTCCCTGATAGGCAGCACTTAGGCGTGCATGTCGAACCCTCCCCGTGACCTCTCTTCCCCAGTTGGCACAAACTGTCTCCATGCAGTGCTGCTGAGTCACGGCGTCCCGGCAACCTCGGGAGCGGTCCTAGCGGGGCCCAGCCACGCAGAGCGCGGGAGCTTGCACGTACAGGAACAATCCCGTTTACACCCTGCCCTTCTCCAGAGGAAGGCAGGGCAGAGAACGTGCAGTCCCTGTCTCACGGCTAAGCCCAAAGCCTGGGGGTGGGGGGTGAGTGTGTCCAGGACTCAAAGCTACGTTTGCCAACTCCTGACCAGTTCTCCTCTCCTGCCAGGAGGGGGGCGCAGAGTGGCGTGAAGGGTTAGGGGAGAGGCAGAGGATCATCCGTGACGTCCGCACTTACTGCTGAGAGGTTGGGACAGGCTAGACTGGCGGGCGAGGACCACCATGTAGAAGAGACTTCGTGACTCTGTAGTGGTGACTCTGATTCCTCGGCTCTGGGTAGCTTAGGTGTTCAAAGCATTCTCTTACCCGTGTTCTTTTTTTTAAGCTGTGGTGTAAGTCCTTCTAACATTTAATGAGTGGCACCGAGTCCAGAGCCATGAGGACACCTGCCCGCCTCTATCCTGTAGGTTGACTTTGTCTTAGGGCAGAGCAGCTGGCAGACTTTGGGGAAGAAGGGGGGCTTCGCCTCTGTGGAGCGTGAGAAACCAAGGTACCTGCGTGTCGGGGGACGCGTGACCTCACCAGCCCTTTCTCAGGCCCCCTCAGGTTGGGCAGAGAGGGAGTTGCAGAGCCCAGCTGCGGCCCGCCACGCCGGCTCACCCAGGCCCTGCCAGGCTCAGCCCTCGGCAAGCCCCGGCCCGCCCTCTCTGTCCGGGGGAAGCCCGCTACGCCTCTGAAGCCATCTCTGAAGCCATGGGTCCCTCCCGCCCTGCCCTCCCGTCCTTGGTGAAGCTCGGCCTGTGGTGCTCCCTTCTGCTCCCAGCAGGTGAGTGGGCCTCATCCTAGGACTTCCTCTGACGCCTGCGCCCTGCAGGCAGACTCCTTGCGATCGATCGCCAATCTGCAGAGGACTTTTGAGATCACAGGCCGAGGGGCTGGTTCCACTGGGAGAAGGCAGAGGGGCTGTCACAGCTCTGGGCAGCTGTGTCACCTTGAATGTCCCTCTGCAAGATGCAGACAGCACTGCGGCCTCCCCGTGCTATTGTGGATTGAAGGAGGAGGGCTGGCGCCTGGCACCTGCGCCCTGTGGGGCGGGCAGGACACGCACGTGGCAGCTATTGTCATCAAGGTGCTCTCTGTCCCAGATGGCGCTGCTCTGTTTGTTTTTCTGGGTTTTGGTTCTCACTGCCTGGGGCAGCAGAGCCCTGGAGTGCTAAAGCTCCCGCAGAGCACAGTGAAAACCGCTTCACAGTGAGATCCCTTCACAGTTTTGTTTTGTTTTTGTTTTTGTTTTTTTGCGGTACTGGGTATTGAACTCAGGGGCATTCTACCTCCAAGCTATACCCCCAGCCCTATTTTTTATTCTTTATTTTGAAACCGAGTCTCACTAAGTTTCGGAGGGCCTCACTAAACCTGAGGCTAGCCTTGAACCCAGATCCTCCAGTCTCAGCCTCCCGAATGCTGGGATTACAAGCGTGCGCCACACGCCCCGCTCCCTTCACAGTTTTGCTCGTCTTTGCCAACCCGAAGTGACGAGTGCCGGGGTTTAAGAGAAACTCTGAGTTGCCCCCGATGGCGGAGGATTTCCTGGCTGGCGCTAGTGTTCATCTGTCAGCTGGTGGGAACGGGAGCCTTTCACTGCGGTCGGCTTCCCGTGGTGGTGAAGCCCCTCTCCCCGCAGCTCGCTCTTCCTTTAGGGACTAGGGGTCTTCTCCATATCCCTGGGGGCTTCTTGGCTCTAGGCTAGGTCTGCCCTGTAGGTCTGAGTTGCCCCACTCTCCCACGGGAGTGCAATTTCTTACTGATATCACAAAATACTGACATTTACTGAGCACTAAATGACATATAGAGCCTCAGTCAGGTGTTAAGCTCGGATCGGCATTATCATATTGAGTCCTCAGTGGGGTTTGAAATCAGACCTAGGTATGAGTGCCCATTTAACAGATGAGCAGACCGAGGCTCGCTGAGGTCGGCCCCTGCTTGGATGGGAGGTGGGGAGGAAGCCACACGCCTGCCTCCTCGGGCTCTTGCAGATGCCTCCCTCTTCTCCCTGTGCCCCCAGCACTGGCACAGCGAGGCCCGCACACCCAAGCGGAGGACCGCCTCTTCAAACACCTCTTTGAGGGCTACAACCGCTGGGCGCGGCCGGTACCCAACACCTGGGACGTGGTGATCGTACGCTTCGGACTGTCCATCGCCCAGCTCATCGACGTGGTAGGCTGGTCCTGCGTCCCCCGCCCCCCAGGCACAGCGGGACCCTCGGCCCCTGTGTTCCTCCAGGGCAGCCCCTCCCTTCTCTGGGCCCCAGGAGCACCGGTTGCCAGGCAGAGCGGCTGGGCTTGGGTGTCACCCAAGGGTCTTCCCACCCACTCTGCTCTCAGGGCTGGCTCTCTTGTCCTTTCTCCCCGCTGCCCTCCAGGATGAGAAGAATCAGATGATGACCACCAACGTGTGGCTAAAGCAGGTGAGACCCTCCCCCAGGAAGGGGGCAGGACCCCCGCCCCAGCCCCTGCCAGGAGCAGCCAGATGCTGAATTCACACTCACAAACAGCCGCCTCTTAGGGTGTCCTAAAGCCGCCTGCCCGGCACCCCGCCCCCCAGACGCTTTGTGGAGGAAGCCTGTAAGAAAACCTTTGCAATCTGCCTGCTGCGCCGAAAATGAGCGACCTCACTAGGGATGCCTGGAGTGGCCTGCTCGGGTGGTGCAGCCAGGCAGGGTAGGATTAGGAGCAGCGGGCGCCATGGCTGGGACCAGGACCCCGCCACCATGCCTGCCTGCAGCTATAGCTACTAAAGGCGGAGCAGAGCAAAGAGATTGCTGTATCCGAACCCATTTGCCGGCGTCCCAGCCCAGAGCCCTTGAATTCTGCGGGGCTGAGAGGGGAGCTTTGGGGGCTCCCGAGCCTCACTCACAGCTCCTCGGGGACCCCCAAGGTCCCTCCCCCACTGCGCAGCGATGCAGCCCCCGCCTCTCCCCCACACAGGAGTGGAATGACTACAAACTCCGCTGGAACCCCGCTGACTTTGGCAACATCACCTCCCTCCGGGTCCCTTCGGAGATGATCTGGATCCCGGATATCGTCCTCTACAACAAGTAGGAAGGAGCCCAGGGCGGCTGAGAATAAGCCCTCGCGTTATTCCTTTATTGCTTTCATTTTGGTTCTCCCTCTTGTATGCACCCACATTCATTGAGCACCTATAGATATCAGTCCCTGGTACCGTGCTGGTGGGACAGAGGTTTTGCTGATTCTGAGTGCTCTTTGACAAATGTGGGGCCGTCTCTCTAAAAATGCCTAAGGGTTGGCGTGTTAAGGACGCAGTGTTGTCGGAACAGGTGAGCATCCTGGGCAGGCACCTTCGGAGGGGAAAAACTCACTTGATGTATCTTTTTTTTTCCCTTTAATCATGTTGTTTTATTACTTTACCTGTATTCAAGACCAAATAGGACCAATCTGACCATAGCTAATAGAAGGCAGGGAGTGTGTGTGTGTGTGTGTGTGTGTTGGTGGGGGAGGAAGACTAATTAACTAATTAAAATAATTTTTGATAGAAGAAATAGAAATCTACACTTTCATTTGTGTGTTTGCTATCAGGCAGTTCTTCATTGAGAAGTCACTAAGGTAAAATTAAAAAGATGGTGCTATGGTCATGCAAAAATGTTTTCTAAAGCAGGGCTCTGAGAGGCACTGCAGCCTGCTTGAGGTGGGAATAGGTATGGCAAGATTCCGCAGTCACAGCATTTGCATGACACTGCGTATCTCTCGGGTCCCCCCACCTCTAGGCCTTTGGAAAGCATCAGAATTTGAAATATCGATGGAAGTTCTATAGCAAAGAAACCCAGCTGCCTCAGCATCTCCCAATCCCTTGGGCCCTATTTTGCAAAACACAGGGTTTATTCCACGATCACCTGCAGGTCTAAACCACAGGTGCCTAGTGTTTGGTGCTGCTGTGGGACTCAAACCCCCACCCCAGAGCTCTGGGCCCAGGGGCTGGCGCCCAGGATCCTTCTACTACGTCTGCCTGTCCATCTGGTAGAACTCAGGAGCAATGTCCTAGGGTCACAGATGACTTCCAGTTTTAGGATTTGCAATAAGGCTTTGGCCATGGTTACTTGATTAGCACAAGAAATTGTCCTGATAAGACAAAGTCCAGCTCAAACTCTTGCAGATTAAAGGGTGCCTTCCACCTAGCTGCTCCAGTCCAAGAGGCAGATGGTGAATGAAATTGCACGGTTCCTGCTTCAAAATGGTAACATAGTGCCATCTAGTGTTGAATATATGAAATGACCAAAATGACATATTCATTCATTCATGGTACTTGGGATGGAACCCAGGGGCATTCTACCTCTGAGCTACAGCCCCAGCTCTATTTTTATTCTTTTTTTTTTTTTTTTTGCCATACTAGGGATTGAACCCAGGGGCATTCATTCAATCTCCAAGCTCCACCCCTAGCCCTATTTTTTATTCTTTAATTTGAAACAGGGTCTCACTAAGTTGCAGAGGACCCCACTAAGTAGCTGAGGCTGGCCGTGAACCTGTGATCCTCCTGTCTCAGCCTCCCAAGTACTGTGATTACAAGCATGCACCACCACTCCCAGCCTTATTCTTTATTTTAAAACGGGCTCATTAAGTTGCAGAAGGCCTAAGTAGTTGAGGCTGGCCACGAACCTGCGGTCTTCCTGTCTCAGCCTCCCAAGTACTGGGATTACAAGCGTGCGCCCCCACGCCCAGCTCAAATGACTTTTAAAAAATTAACTTTTGCCCGATGTGTTTATTACTGTCTTTCAAAGTTCCAATTTTCAGCTTGCTTAATAACTATCCTGAAACTACTCTGTGGGGAAAAGGCTCTGTGTTCCCGTATATTCCCTGAGCTTTGGGATTGATGGTGGGAACGTGTAGTATCCTTTAAAATCCCTGCTTTTGCAATGAAAAACAATGGTACCTGAAAAGACAACACAGGTTTGTCTGTCTGCTGGGAAAGATTTACACGCTTGCATAAAGAGCTATGGCTGGCCTCAGCTACCTAGTGAGGCACTCTGCAACTTAGTGAGACTCGGTTTCAAAATAAAGAATAAAAAAAATAGGGCT